>JAWWEU010000091.1:66503282-66517779 GCA_035583155.1 Acropternis orthonyx
CCCCCTCCCCACTCCCCCCCCCACCCCGCCTCCCTGAAAAAGACGTTAGATGGTCTTTTTGGCTTAAAATTTCTCTTTACCAAGTGACAAGATGACTTATCAAAGGACACCTGTAGCAGAAAATCCAAAAGTATTATTTAGATATTGAAAAATCCTTCAATAGTATGAGGCACTTTCTCATGTTTTTAGTTAAAACCAAGAAAAATCTAGAAGCATCCTTCTCCAAAGCACCTCGGTGACTTCTGTATACACACATAAATTACAGAGGTACTTTGGAGTCTAGATCCCACTGGGATCCTAAATGCTTATATGATTTATGAAAATAGGACATATAAAGCTGTGTTACATAGGCAATTCAGAAAAAAATTGCTCCTAAAGGAAGAGATGATCTGGTTGGTTTTTGCAGTTACTTCTTTGTTTTGAAATTGTATTTTACTTACGGAATCTTTGTGCTCTTATGCTTGCAGGCTGTGACAGAGCATTAATTTGCTTTTCTTCACAGCTTGCATTTAGCCTATAGAAATTTTTCTATTGATTGCAGGTAATTAAATTGTATTTGTTTGTTTTCATCACTAATGTGGTGTGGTTTGTATGGGAGTCTGACCTGCCATCTCTGTGGCAAATATAATAATGTTTTACCTGTGTTGTACCTCAGTTTTAGTATTAAAAAAAAATAGGACGGAGAGCACTTGGTGGTTTGAACTAAAAAAGTTGTAATGCTTGTATTACCATGCTGAAAAACTTAATCATTTGTATTCTATTTCTTGTATCATGCTCTGAAAAAGGAATTAGATATAGTAATTTGTTGTTGACTCAAGTGTGCTTTCTGTTTCTTGTATGTGGCAAGAAAAGACACATCATGGCAAACTGATTTAAGTGCTGTGCATAAGTTAAAGGAATGTTATGTAAACTTGAGAAATGGAAACCCTTATGGTAACTGTGCAACAGAAGTAACATAAATATTAGAATTTTGACTGATATCCAGCTACATGATATACCAATAAGCAGGATGTTTGCGGTCCATCAAAACAACAAAAAGGTCTGTGAATGTCGTCTATGATATTGTATGTTTAACACCATGTAGTCATGGAAGTATATAAATACAGTACAAAACATACACCTTGAACCAAAAAAATTATATTTGTAACAACCAGTCATGAGTCTTCTTTACTGTATGAACAGAGTAATTAGCCAACTAAAAAGCAAACAGTGTGTAGGTGTGGAGTATAGGAGTATAAGAATGACATTTAACAGGACAATCCATTACGTATGCAGAACTGATTAAATGAACAGGAAGACCATGTGGTCTCTAGATTCAGGTACTTGACTTTGCAAGAATACTTCAAGGTATTTTCCAGTTACCCTCAGCTGGACAAGAGTGTGCTTGTCTAGTCCCTGAAAGGGTCTGAAAACAGACCCTGGAGCAGCTACCTCTAAGGAGCTTCCCTGTGATGTGTCATTAACATGTGGAGGTCCCTGGAGAGCTTGAAAATCAAGGTGTCTTGGGAATGAATATGTCCATAACATAACCTGTGGGAAAAAATCAACATAGCACAAACTTCTGAATTTCCTTTTCTCCTAAGTGTGTAAAAACATCAGTCAACAATTTATCTAGTTGTTGCAATACTTACAAAAGGTCATCTTCTGACAGTGGCATTTTAGCTGAAACAGTAGAAACCCATGGTTTTAATTTTGAAGACCTGAGCTCTGTTTCAGTGGATGATGAGCGTTGCTCATAGATCAACACTATGTTGATTGCAAACCAGTGAGCAGTGTGGTAGTATCTCTTTGTCCTTTCTCTAAAGGATAGTTTTAAGGATATAAGTGTAAAATAGGCTATCCTATCTTTGATTAAGAGACATTTTAACAGAGAAACATTCAATTTTTACAGAAGACCTTATTTGTAGTTTGACTAAAACTTTCAGCTCTCAGTGCAGGATGCATGAATGTAAGTGTAATGGTTGTCATCACGGCCAGCACACTGCTGCTTCAGTGCACATGAAGCATCATGGTCTCAAGCACTAAATGCAAGAGCAGTTCTGTGCTTTGGGGCCAGTACTAAAAAGCTGGGGGCTAAAATGTGCCTGTGTTGTCTGTGAACTGGGGAGAACTGCACTGTACAATAATATTGCATTCTACATATTTCTCGTCACTGAGTTACACTTCTTGGCCTTGAAGAATAAAGTTTGTTTACAGAATCAGTTTTGGGACATACCAGGAGACATGTGACCTTGGACTGTAGCACCTTTGGGACCTAGATGGCATTTTTTCCTCCACTGTTGTTTTCAGAGTAAATGCAAAAAGAAGACATTTAGAGAACTTTGACTGATTTTTCAAATGCTTACAGTTTGGATGACGAAAAAGCAAACAAAAAAAGTGAAAGACATTCCCCAATTCCAAATCAGAATGTTTTGTTAGAATATTTTTAAACTGCCTTAAATTTTGGAGCAACTTATATTTGGAAAGATGTGCAGATCTAAGAATATTTCCATTAAATAAAACAGGGAAGAAATATTTCAATGAAGACATTATAAAATTAAAATTAAGTTTAATCTTTAGTTGTGATTGCCATGAACTGCAACTGAACAAGGCAAAACGGCTGAGCTTATAGCACTTTTCTCATCACAACATTTAAATTGGGCCTGCACATCCTCAAGGTTTTCTCTCTAACCTCTAGCCGCCAAAGGCTGCAAGTGAGCAAGTTGTTCAGAAGGGTCGTAGCTGGGACAGCTCACCCAAGCTGACCAGAGGGATATTCCATCCTATGATGTTGTACTCATCAACACAACCTGAGAGAAAGGAGGAGGATGGGGCATGGGTGAGAGAGAGAAGCATTCAGTATCAGGGTGCTTGTCTTCCAAAGCAAACACTACAAATACTAAGGCACTACTTCTCTTGCTGCACATCCTCTGCTGTTGGGAAGCAGAAAACAAATATTCCTTTTTGTTTGATAGTTTCCACGTTGGGCCTTTGACTTCTTTCATTAAAATGATTTTATCTCAACCTATGCATTTTTAATCTTGCTTTCTTCTCCCTGTTCTACCCAGAAGCAGAAGTGAGAGAAGGTTTTGGTCTGCACACAACAGCCAGCCAAGGTTAAACCCTTTTTAGTTTTTGAACATTATTGTTTTTTTTCTCCCTCTCCCCTTCAAGTTCCTGTATTATGAGAAACACTGAAAAACTCTTGACCTCTTGCTCACTTATCACTAACCACCGTTCATCATAGATTACAGGTCTCAATGGGCAGCTCTTTCTTGCCTTCCTTGAGCTTCACCCTTTTTCTTGTTGGAAATTATATTGCCCTATACCAATTAGTCCCAAGCCAGGAAATTTGTTCTCCAAAACAAGTTCCGTGACGACGAAGGAGAATATGAAGACCTCTAGATTCCAGGTGGTTTAATTACCCACTTATTTAATGTTATTGCACCTACGGACAATAGATGCATTTTGGCTGCATTCTATCACTACCATCAAATTAACTTTGGCAAAAGCCAATTAACCACTGTAAATTATTCTACTTCAATTAAAAGAAACACAAATTGTGAAGGACTTTATTATATTAATTTGAATTCACAGACTTATGAGGCACCAAAAAGAAAAGTTGAATTCCTTTTTTGTGAGAAATGAGAAATTGTCTGGAAGGAATGCAATAAAAAATAAGGATCAGGCTAAGTGTCATTATCATTTTAACTTAATTTGTCAACAGAGTAATATATCTAGCTATATTACTCAGTTGACAAATCAATTACAGTTATAATGAATCTTTATACAATTTTACTTTTATTTAATTAGTTGCATCAATATGTGTTTTTTTCTTTTAATTTCAGTTGCACATGAATGCATCAAAATATAAATGATGGAAGTAGGTTAATTATAAGCCCTCAAAACATACATATTTTAGAAGCAAAAAGAAATTTACACTGCAAAATACTGTAAGTAATGCAATTTGCAAGATGGTTTGTTAAGCTGGCTAAAGGCCATTTTCTTAAATAATATGACTGATAAAAAAATAATCCATGTCTTTGGCACAAGTTATTTGAATTTTACAAAACTGTGGTGGGTTTTTCTTGGCCGTACTCCAGGTCCCTGCTAAAGCTGCTCTGTCACTCTTGTCCTCAGATGGAAAGGAGAGAGAAAATATAACAAAAGGCCTGTAGGTTGATGTAAAGAGATGTAAGGAGAGATGATTCTCTGTCATGAGCAAAACAGACTCAACTTGAGGAAATCAGTTTAACTCATTGCAATCATATTGGATGAAAATGATGAAAAATAAAACCAAACAAAAAACCACCTTACCCCCACCCCTCCCTTCTTCCTGAGCTCAATTTTAATCCTGAATTGTCCAACTCCTCGTGCACAGCAACACAGGGGCAGGTGGAACAGACCTGCAGTCAGTTCATCACAGGTTGTTTCTTCTGTTCCTACCACAATAGGGGTTGGACCCCTCACACTCTTCTTCTTCTTCAGTGTGGGGTCCCTTCTGTGGGAGGCAGTCCTTCACAAACTACTCCAGAGTGAGTCCTTCCCACAGATTGTAGTTGTTCACAAACTGCTGCAGAGTGGGTCCCCCACAATGTCAAAAGTCCTGCTTCAGCATGGGCTCCTCTCTCGACGAAGTCATAGATTCCAGAAAGAGCCTCCTTCAGCATGGGTTTCTTTCAGGGTCATGTCCTCCTTTAGCATTCCCTGGCTCCAGAGTGAGTCTCCTCCATGGGCTGCAGATAGATCTCTGCTTCCCCATGGACCTTCACCAGCTGCAGGGGCACAGCTGACTCACCATGGGCTCAACTATGGGCTGGAGGGGAACTTCAGCTGTGGAACACCTCCTGCCCCTCCATCTCCACTTACCTGTGTGTCTGCAGGTCTGTCCAGTTACAATGGTTTCTGGGCAGTAAGTTTTTTCCCATGTTAAATACATTATCCCACAGGTTCTACTGACGTGGTCACCTTGGAGCCAGCCAGCATTGGCCCCATTGCACACAGGGAAGCTTCTAGCAGCTTCTGACAGAAGCCATCCCAGTAGCCCCCCTGCTGCTGAAACCTGGACATGCAAAACCAATCCAAGAACCATCTCAAATAATGGATGTGAAGTTCTTCCCTCAGATATTTTTTTCTTTCAAATCTCTTTGCTCCCAAGGGTAACACATTTTATTCTCTGCAATGGAATGTGACTCCAACATGAAGATAGTGAGTCATCTAAAAAAGTGTTATCTGGTTCACTGGTGCTAAGTACATTTGATGCATTATGCATGGAGGAGGGGAGTGGTAATTTAAGAGGAATTTACACTATGCTATTTTATGTATTTATTTATCTTTTTTTTAAACACTGTAACAATGTTACAATCTAAGCAACTGCTGCATCAAATGACGATTATACTAACATTAAGCTATAGATCACCTCCTTAAACAGACACTGGGAATTACATTTCTGTGGTGCTACACAGCACTTTTAAAGTAGGCTGTTGCAATTATGCCACACAATTACCTAAGTGGCCCTGATTCAGGGATGTATTAAACATTCTTAAAATTAAATTAAAATGAAGCTTTTGTTTAAATACTTTCCTACATAAGAAGGCGTCCTAATTTTTTTATGTTTTGTTTTGTTTTGGTTTGGTTTGTTTTTTTGTTATGTGGGAAATTGCTGTGTTAAATCAATGGGTACTTTCTTCAGGTATTCACTGTCATCTCCAAGAACACTTGCACTGAAGCCCCAGACAGATGGCATCCCAAAGGTGTTAATACAGTCATCACTATTATCCCACCATTACAGCTTTTCCTTTTCCAATCTGTGCCATATCACAGGGCAGTGGATGAAGATGCATGCTTGGCTGTCTGGAGTCGGGGTAGTGTCCAATAATATGATTTTCACAATACAATCTTACTGTGTCTCTTCTCAGAGTTAGACTGGACAGAAGATCCTGGCCAGAGAATATGAAGATTTACTTGTGTTTAATAAAATGTGTGCATTTCCTTCATCTTTTGGAGTGGATTCAAGCCTACATTTTTCACCCCTAAATAAAGCACTTTAATCACTATGGTGATGGCTACTTAAAAAGGGGAGAACATGGTTCTTATTTTTCTGAACATAATAGAATTAAGTTTTTTTTTTTGACTGACAAAAGAGAAAGTCTCAAGAGCTCCAAAACCTCAAGCTGAAATTCCTTGCTCAGTGGCAAGCTCTTCGAACTCTCTTGGCTTCTCTCTTGTAAAGATTATTTCATGTAGAAGTCATATATTGCCTAGAGCTCAAGTTTACCCGTCTTCCAACTCAATGTTCTAATACTGATAGCAGAAATTCATATTGAGTCTTATTCTTTGATGTTTTATTTGCAGATTCTTGACTCTACCTCTCTGTCTTGTGGAAGCCCCATCCAAAGGAGGACTGGGAAAGAGAAAACTAGATTTACGAAACTGAAATATTCTTTCTGGTCTGCCAGAGCCTCCTGAAGTGGGGAGATGGAAAACAGTTGTGTGAAAAGCGTCCATAGGAAAGCAGGAAAAAAGGCCTGCCTGGGGTAATGTGTGGCATTGGACCGTGGTAACATTGTGTTACCCAGCAAAGAACTGAGTGAGCAGGTGTGTGTGTCCACAGGGCACTGCAAAGCAGAACAGAAATACGATTTCAGACCACCAGAGGTGCAGTGACTGCACAGCTGAGCACCTTCTGATTAACTGGCCATGCTACCATGCTGGTGCACTTCGATAAAGTGGGTGTAGTGTTTTCAGCTTCAAAATTAACTCCTGAGAGTCACTGTCACTCCACTTCTGGATCCCACTTTTTGTTCCTCTCCCCTGCTTTAAGTTTTCTGTGTGATAGATCAATAATTAATTACTGTAATGATAATATTCTCCTAGTATCAGTCATTAGGCTGTAGGTATGACCTCTTATCTCAGCCTTTTCTTGTCAAGAGGGGTTTTTTTCCCCTTACAAGTCAGTGGCTATTTATACAACTTTACTCCTCAGATATTTTTTAAAGGCTGAGCTTCACCTCCCTCCCTGAGAGAAGAGAGTTCTTAAGTCTGCTTCTGCACTCACAAAGGGATTTAAACAACTGAAGAGGAACCAAGCCATACCAAAACAGTCAATCTAACAGACTAGACCATCAAGGAAGATAATGTGAAGTTTAGGCAATGTGAATATTCAGGTAAAAAAATGTCATTTGAAGAGTCAGTATTTTAATAAAGTTGCAATTCACAAGCGAATTCTTGTTGCCTTTGCTGGTTCTCTTCTGGAGTGTTTCCTTTGGCCACTTCTCTCACAGATTGTGGTCTTAATGTACCTTTGGGAGCAGTCAAGAGTTGTAAGAGTTCAGATATCTGATATCTCAGGCGTAAAAGGAAACAAACAAACAAATTAAAAAAACCCCACCTTATTTTCTCTTGGACATTTTTTTTTCCTGACATAATTTTTGAAAATAAAAAACCCCCAAAGTCTGGGAAATAATATTCAGATTTCAGCTTATAGAGTTGTGACAAGAAAAAGAAAGCAGAGTATCAAATGGTTACCTCTACACTGAGCACCAAAGATCCTTCCAACAGACATAAGAGAAAGCAGTTTTCTTCCTTCAGAGGTTTTGAAGAACACTGGAAATAGAACATGAGAATTGTTTCAGTCCTTAAGAATGGATTTGTACAAGTATTAGTGTAATCTCAGAGCATAACAGTAAAAAATCTGTGTGTTTTCTGCAACAATAAAAGTGGTTTCATTTCTACCATTCGTAATTGTTAAAATTTTTCTTAAATTCAAATAAGCATGTTTTTTTTTCTCCTTCCTTTCTCTTCCCTTTCTTTCTTCACCTACTTCTTTCCCCTTTAACACTCAGAAGGAAAAGAAATGCATATCTAGAACAGTACTTGGTATATATATTTTAAAAAAAAGCCAAAAATTAATGCATTTTTACATTACAAAAATTTTCAGTGTTGTTTAAATCCAAATTACTTGTGCACAAGCATAATTAAAATATTTTAAAAGAAAATTTCAATGTATTTTTGTTTGTAGTTAACTTAGAGGTACATTGAACAAGTAAATATATATTTAAGGAGGTATATTGAACAGGTAGGTATATTTAATTTCTTACGTATAAATTCAAAGGAGAAGGTGAAGCTAGTCAGATGCTGTTGTTTTTCTCATAACTGTTTTGAATTGCAACAACTGTTTTAAGTCAAAGCACTTGCTCTAAAATCAAATGATTATGAATTAAGGGGGACTTGGGAACACTGAAGTGATCTCTCAGCAAGGGTGAGCCTGTGTGCATACATAGATCTATCTCCTGGAAACATTTTTAGGTCCTTTAATTTCTTATTTGTGACTATCTTCAGTTCCAAATGACCTGACCTCACATGCCCAAATCCAGAAAAAGCAAATTCAAGTTTAAACTCAGAGTGGTGGGGTAGCGTATGAGCAGTACTAAAATATGAAAATGTTTTTTAAAATACATTTTAAAGGTGTATTTTTACAGCTAGAGAAGAGATTATCTTTACAAGTTGATTTATATCCACTAATGTAGCTTTCCTTTGAAAGAGCAAACCACAATGAGTTGAAAACTACCCTGATGACAATCGTAACAGACTGATTTGTGTTACAAGGAAACTTTTTTCTCTAAATTGTGTTGTGGTTTTAAAAACTCTTTGTAGTGCAATTCTTCATCAGTGTTCCCACAGCATAAACTCTGACGTCTCTTGTGAAAAATGAGTGTGTCTTTGTTGCCACTTTTGATGGAAAACCTTGGGAATAGATGAAGCTGGGAAAGTGAATGCACTGACAATGAAAGACCTTCAGAACCTTGCTCTGTTCTTCTGAACACCCTTTCTCATCTAAAGCATTAATGAGAAAGTTATACTCTTCTGATATGATTACCTAGCTTGCTGTGGAGGTCAACAAAAATAGGACATAAGCAGATCCCTATATTACACTTACCTCTGTGGGTGTTGAAACTCTTCCCGTAACTATCACTGACACAGACACCAAGATACTGTGCATTGCCAGAGTACCCAGGGGTCAGATCATGCTAGCCTTAGTCTTTTCTGCAATCCACACTTTCTTAGAGGTTTTGTTGGAGGCAAGTTCTTGATTTGACCCAGAATCTTAGAAAATAAGATTTAGAAAATTGCATACTTTCCCCCCCTCTTTATTCTCATCTTCTCTCCCCACCCCATCACATCTCAAAATGCCTCTTCACCTCAGTAGGGTTTTGACATTTGAGAAAAACTCACTTAAAAAAAAAAAAAAAAAAAAAAAAAGGGATAAAACATCTGGGCCCAAGGGAGCGGCAGCTCTTCAGTTCCCATTAGAATTTCTGAAACGACAATAGCTGAAAGGTTAGGGCAAAACCTATTAGAAAAGAAAAGTTGAGGTAAATCAGGTGAGCTCATCGAAGAAAATAGGGAAAGATTGGTTCCCTTTTGGGATTAGGTCTAATTAAGGTGAGCAAGCAGCTGTGCCTGTTTGGAATAACAATTGTGCTAGCATGTCACTTTTTTTCTGCTTAGTTGAAATTTATATAGTTTGGGAATGGTGGATGTAAGAAAATTAGAGCTCATTTAGAATCTGTTGAAAGGACACTGCGCCTTCATTATTAGTTTTGCATCTGAATTTTCCTGGGGCTGTCCTCTCACTGTTATAGGTAATGGATTTTTCCCCAGATGTAATTGGATGAGTTTAATTTTTTCTTTCATTACCTGTCTAGAAGCCCTCTGCCCCTATTTCCCTTTGTGTTTTATTAGGACTGTAACCCCTATTTAAATAAAGGCTTTGATTGTGATTATATATGTTCAATCAGCACTTTCTGATTGAATAGTTCTGGTCACACAACGCTCTTGCCTAGCATTTTTTACTAATTACATTTGAGCCATGGTTGTGTACCGTAGAACTTAAAACAGTGTTTTCTTTATACCTTTAAACTCTGACTAAAAGTTTGTATCCCCCATGGGCCAAAGTACTTATAGAAAATACAAATATTTTCTGATACTAGGGTATGTGAGTTGAGTTCTTGTACCATGAGGTATATGAGGTCACAGTAGTTGCCCCCTAAAAAGATGTAACACTGATTACATCCTCTCCAGAGTATGTGGATATATAAAAGAAGTCAGTTCCATTTTTAAAGTCTTCTGTAGTTTTGATTTTCTTGTGGGTTTTGGTTTTGTTTTGCTTTTGTTCTCATGGATTTTTTCTTCGTGTGTGTGTGTGAGCATGGTCGGTTAATTTTATTTATTTATTTATTTATTTTTTCTTCAGTTTCAACATATATTTTCTTCCATTGATAAGTTTTAAAATTACTGTTACTCTGCCAAGCCATGTTGAGTATTCTGCTGTCAGAAATGAACATACAAGAAATTATTTCCTTCTTACAGACATCTGATTTATTCTGATGCAATTCTGGTCTTCTCACACCTCAGGAGTTACACCAGGGTGAGGAAAGAATTCCATTTAGGCTTCACTTTAGGTTTTATAAAGCTCATCAGGAACAGAATATATTCCTGTAAATCCCCCTCAGTGTCTTTAGCTTCTTTAATTAATATAAGAGGCCTAATGAAAAATTTTGATTACAGTTGTAACAATCCAATTCAGAAGTTTAACTTTGGGAATCTAAAGATCTATCTCATTCCAACCTCATACATTAACACATTAATTATATTTTTTTCCGTGGTGCTTAAAGTCAGGTTAAGCCTCCTTGAATTAACAGCTCTCACTTAACCACACTCACCTGGAGACATTTGGGGCCACTTTTTAAAGTGAATGCAAGGTGGCTTCAACACATGATCAAATCAAGATGGTAGTTTTTTTATATCATCCCACATTACCCATTTATACCTCTCAGGAAAAGTGATTACACAAAGCTGCTAAAAATATGTACCTAGTCTGGCAAAACTCACAGATGCTCCTCATACCACATTTCAGGTCACAGGGTTGGAGCACCTCTCCTATGGAGAAAGGCTGAGGGAGCTGAGTTGTTAATCCTGGAGAACAGAAGGCTTTGGGGAAACTTTAGAGCACCTTCCAGTGCCTAACAGGGCCTTATAAAAAGAGAGAGGGACTTTTTACACAGGCAGAAGGAGACAGAACAAGGGGACATGGTTTTAAATTAAAAGAAGTTAGGTTTAGATGAGATATTAGGAAGAAATTCTTTAGTGTGAAGATGGTGAGACACTGACACAAGTTACCCAGTGAAGCTTGGTCACCTCATACATGGGAGTGTTCAAGTCCAGGTTGGACGGGACTCTGAGCAACCTGCTCTAGTGGAAGGTGTCTCTGCTCATGGCAGGGGGATGGGAACTAGATGATCTTTAAGATCCCTTCCTATCTAAGCCATTCTATGATTAATTCTATGACCTCCGGGTCCCTACCTAAGACTAAATAATCTGTCTCAGGGTTTAACAGTGAAGGAAGTATCAGAAATTCCCAATTTTTCTTGAAACTGGTCAGGAACTTAGGTCTAGATCTTTAGTCTAATTTAAACAAAACCATCACCAGTTGTGGGATACATCAACATCATACTATAGGATATTGCTAATATCATGTTTATAGGATCTGCTTCTTCAGGATGTTGGTGTTTAGAGATATTGAATGGATGCCTTATTATCTATTTATTTCCAGGATTATTTTGTCATCTGCAGATGCAATTTGAGTTGATCTCTTTGGTATTTCAGCTTCACAACATTTTCATCCATCATATTATTACAAAATGGCTAAACAGTGGGTGGTTATAAGAGATCACTTTTGGAAGAAGCTTACGGATTGCTTTTATTGCCATCCTATTGTGCATACAAACAGCCTGTATCCCTCCATACATATTTATATAACTTAGATGTTTTAGAATTCTTTTATCCTGAATAATTTCAATACCACAGAAAAGCTACTTCAAAATCAGCAGACAAGGTAACTAACAATAATAGAAACCTGTACTTATAAATAAATAAATAAGTAAAATTGAGTTTCTCACCTTAAAAATCCCCACAAAACAAAACAAAAAGTCATTAGTTACTGCAGTTCTTTGGAAAGTTTTCATCAGACTTAATGTAATGAATTCAAAACGTCTTAGTTTCAGATCTCAGAAGGCTAAAGCATCAATAATTTTACTGACCAAAAAAAAAAAAAAAAAAGGCTGCTTCTGAAAAACAGGAGGAATGGAATTCATAAGAACATAGTGAAATATGACATTAAAATATCAGCTTGCAGCATTCTCAAGAAATGCCTAAGAATTTCTAATTCCTGCTTCACCAGTTTCTTTTCTCCATTCATTCTGTTCTTTGGTTGTCCCTGATGATCTTGTAGTGTCTCCAAACCATACCAATTTAGCTGTTCTTGGTGATGTTTCTTCAGTCTGGACTTTAGGAGTAATATAGACACAATCTAGCTCCTAATTACCCAGGAGCAAACTTTTTCCTTGGCATAGATCACAAAGGTAACACAGAGCTGAACATTCACTAGGCCAGAACAGAGCAAGGGAAGAAAGAAATATAAAGGTCAGATAATTTGCAAAAAGAAGTCAGATGTGACCTCAGAATGACCAGTGCTATGTGCCAAAGGCTGATTTCATACCTTGTAGGGCAAGATGAGTCTGCCAATAGCCTGTATTATGCATTTACAAAACTTCAGAATACATGAAGATGGTATTTAGCAGGATGATTTCAAAATAAAATAAAATTAAATTTAATAGAAGTTTTATTAGAGATTCCTGAGGAGCATAATGAGCTTTTGAAAATTGCAGCAAGAAATTCTGACACTAACAACACTTTTCTTGCTGATCTCTTCCCTTTTCAAAGTATTTTCATAGTTTTAGTATTGACATACAGGGAAAATTATGAAGTCTTGTATATACAATGTACATATTGCAGGCAGTCATGTTTTATTTATATGCAAAAATACTGAAAATAGCCATTGAATTTTTACATTATATTTGTGTTGCAAACAGCTTTGTGGACATCCAAGTAAAAGTTGTAATGAAGTTACAGCAAACAAGCAAGTAATGAATTTTTAGTTTAATTTTATGTTGTTATTTTATTGAGAATGAATTTTCACAGTCCTTGTTTCTTTCTCTCTCCTCACATTGAAAACAGCATCTGCTATTAAGCATGTGCTTCAGTTAAATGTGAAATGAAAAATAAAATACTAATGGTTTTCTCAGGGAAATTTAAACTAAAATGTAGCTCTTTTTTATTATTGTATTTTCCCCCTAAATTAAAATAATAACAGTTGGTTGGCGTGGTTTTTTCTTTAGTTATTTTTTTTTCCTGTTTTTTTTAAAGGACTTGCTTCTCAAAAGTTCCAAATCTCATGTGGCAGAGACAATATTATATTCTTTTTACCTATTGAAACATATTCTAAACATCACTTTTAGCTAATTTGGTTGGTTATATCTCTTAGCAGCTAATAAGGACATTGATATAATACTTTCAGTGCCAACAGATTCCAGACATCAGTTCTTAATGCAAATGGAGTCTGTTTTGTAGGAGGAATTAACAAATTTACTCATTACCAAGTCCTCCATGGAATTATAGCCACCAATGGATAGCTGAAATTAGGGCAGTTATCTAACCTAAGTCTATAACATTTTATACTATAAGGAAATTATCCTCCACCCTCCAATAAGCCTTTTGGGGAAAATTTGACTTCAGAAGAATATAATTACTAGGGATATGCAAATAATGGATTTTTACATGAATATTCATTCAAATAGAGAGCAATCTCTGTGATTATTTTGTGATCTTCTATGACAAACAGTCATGAGTTCATCTTTTGCTGACATTAGCACTTTCAAAACTGAAAATATATTGTATGGAGATAATTTATTGGACTAGTATGTTATTTTTCTATTCATCCCTGTATAATTATATAAGTAGACAGGCCTCACATTCAGTTCTCAAGTGCTCAATAAAGTCATAGCACTTTTTCACTATTTTTAGGTCAAAATTTTGATGATACAGATGACTTGTGATCTACAATATTTTTCAGATATACTGTAATTGTTGATGGGTTATGGGTATTTTCTGATTAAAAATGGGTATTTTTTGATTAAAAATAAATAAAAAAATCTGTTTCTCAGTGATTATGTCCATCCAATGGAAATGGATATATAAGTACTTTGCATTTTGTCCTCTGGGAAGACATCTGCTGAGTGACAGAGATGCCTAAATTTAAATAAAATATACTGTAGAAGAAATCAGTATCTAAGTTAATGGAGATACAGACAACGAACATTCTAGAAGGCTATTTAGGTGACAAAACTGCAGAGGCTTTACTTTGGCACCTCTTCAGACTGTCTCACAGTCTCACAGCCCAGGCACTTTTTCTGCAGATGTGGTTCCAGTTTGGCTTAGGTGTAGTGCAGGTGTCATGCTCCAGGTCCATACTGGTATATTGAGATAGGCTTACTTTGAATGCCTAAGTTCAAAACTTAGCTCTAAACTGATCTACGTGATCTGGTCTGAGGGTAATGCTGAAGAAAATGCAGGATGATGCAGTGCACTGCATGTGGGGGGAGTGTGCCAATCAGAAAAG
>JAWWEU010000091.1:66571062-66581915 GCA_035583155.1 Acropternis orthonyx
CTAGTGGGGATATACAGACCTTACAATCCTTAGGAAATGCTTAGTGTGGAAATGACCACATTAAACCAATAATTATTACTTTGCCAGATTTCTGTATGTGCAACATTTTGCCGTAAACTGATTGAAGGATTTGTCTTACAGATGAAAGGACAAAGAGAAAACTGGCACCCCAGGGAGACACTACTCAGAGCACGGTGGTCCTGTGGACTGATTTGCCCTCATTGGCAATAGGTCTTGCAACTCATTTAACACTGTGTACCTGCGGTCCCAGAACTCTTCTATGGTGGAAAAATGCCCCATCTTTTTCCAATTATTACAAATTTACCTGTGGTTTTTTTGGTTCATGTAAGACTGAACTTTACATACCTAGCTACTGAATGATCCTGAAGAGCTTTGAAGAAGTACCTCCCCAGATCTTTCTGGTATACACAGCACAGATGGTTATGCTGGTTTATTTATTTATTCCTCTCCAAAATATGAATTAGCTTTTTGCTTTAAATGAAGTAGCCTCTGTGTATGTACTCAGACCAGCACATATTTTAGGCCACATCTAACAAATTGTTCACAGAGCAGTAATTCTGCTTCACAGCTTCTACTTCCCTCTTATTCTTATTGGTCATACAGGCATCGTTTCACAAGGTTAATTGATGAGACCAAACTCAGAAATGAGGGATCAGACGCACAATGACTCTGAGAGATTTATGGGCAACAAAAGATTATCAGAAGCAGTTATGAGATGGCAAATGTAAAATAGTATTTAATGGAGGAGGGAAAGGGTGTGGAGGGGGGGAACCAGCAGCTAAATCATTAGAACTTTTCATGAACTGCTGGGCTCTTACAGAACCTGTGACATAGGTTCCTGTGCAAGGGATGTGCCTGAAAGCAGGGTGGGCATCACATACTTCTCAGTGCTACTTCTTTCCTCCACAGTTTTTTACGGTAATGTTTTGAATCAAGGAGTGGAATATCCATGTGATATGCAGAAAATGTCTCATTTTTTCATCTAAGTTTCATGCAACAGCCAGAGACTGTGTAAGAAATTTGTGGGGTCCAAGGTCCAATGTGTGGACTCCATGGGATTGCAATCCAATAAGCAAATGGGATATGGTGGCCACAAGGCACATGAGGAAGCTAAAAGCACAATGAGTTGTTCAAAGAGTCAAGAGCTTCTAGGATACAACACATTCTCTGTGTATGTGCTGCACAGTTGATAAATGGATTGGCAGAAAGCTTGGCACGTCAGTAAAGCCTTTGCTCTTACAGCACTTGTGCCTGCAACCTTGTAGTGTTTGTGTGCTTCGAGGTCTACTGTATTGTGCAAGGTTCATAAAATTGATTAGGGTGTCCACAGCGATGTTTTGGCCAGCACTCCAGGTATCCAACAGCCTGTTCCAAACAATTACTCCGTCAGAACAAAGTCTATTTTTTTTGTTTGTTTGTTTGTTTGCTTGTTTGTTTTTTTCTTTTCCCCTCCTTGGAAATATGTCTCCTCCTTGGAAATTCAGTCGAACGGTAGCCTTACTTGAGGGGAATCTAGCACCAAAGGCTGAATTCACCAGTGCTGTAAGGATCTTGTGTGACCTTGACTAAGTCACTTCTCTTTGTTCCTTAGCTTCTATCTGTAAAATTGAGATAAATGCATTTCCATACCTCATGGGGGCCTGCTAAAATGCATTCATTACCAAGAAGTATATTTTATCTCCAATTTACACATTTTTTCTCTGCTGTCCTTGCTAGAAATCTGATTGTCCAACCAGTCCCAGTGTAAACTCTCTTGCTTCTGAGTGGAAGCCAGGATCTACCTATTAAACTTTTTAGAACTGCCTATTGCATATTTTTTCTCTCTTAAACCACCAGGACTGCTTTTTTTATCTATAGAATTCTGGACTGAACAGTAAGCTTTACTGGTCCAGTTTGACTCATCCTGTACTTCTCATTTTGTGTTGTATACAGTTCAGGGAATATAGTGTCAGTGTTTAAGAAAAACTTCCCCTAAGTCATCAAAATGTACCTATTTACTATGAAGGAATTAATTAAATCAGAGAGACACAGATAGGAACATTTATGGGGCTCATCTCACCTGTTCAGATCACTAAAAAGGAGGGAAACAACTTCTGGACTAATATCCAGTGCCATCAAACCATCTTTTTATGACTTAATCACTTCTGGGAAACATTACTTCATTGTTCTTCGAGATCATTTCTTCTATCCTGAATCTATCAAATGTAATCTCACATTCTTTATATACATATATATATACACAGACACACACACAGAAATAACTGTAAAACTAGAGAAAGAAGTGTCAGTGAAACACTGTGATGGGATTATAAATTGGAGGGTTTTTTGAACAAAAATGAAAATCTTTAGAGATGTCAAACTATCTTCAGCTTCTACTTATTGTGGGCTATTTTTTTTTCCCCACCCCAAGCAAACAGTGGTTTTGTGGCTGTGTTATGTGGAACTAGTCACTTGGCTGTTGTTTTCAGCTTGGTTAATGGGGACTACAGAAAAAAATTCATGTACAGTTGTTTCATAGGTTCTGATAGGTTCTATTGTCAAATACCAGATGAATTAATAATAATAATAAAAAATAAAATAAAAATAAAAAAAAAAAAAAGAAATAGAGAAAGGATAGGGATGAATGGTCCAAAGGCATTTGTATTTCTGCAAAACAGCAACTGGGACAAGGGTCTTGGATGATTTTTAGTAAGAGGCCACCTTTGCCTTCAGCAGTGAGGTCAAAGAGATCTGAGTGAAGCATGGATCAAAATAAAATAACCTTTTCCTAGGATCCTGTTAGTGGTGAAGATGCAGCTGGGATCTTGTCTGCTACTAAGCTACTCCATAAAAAGCTGAAACATGTCAAAAGTTGCTCTGAGCAGCAGAGAAGAGCTGAAGAAATGGAGGACGAAGGCAGTGGGGAGAGTGTGTGGAGTACTTCTGAGAACCTGATTTACATGGTCTTATTTTGCTAAACATAGCTCTATAGGCAGTGAAATAAACCATAGATCACTAATTCCATAATTTCCCTTGGGCAATCTTTAGGGTGTAGCAACTGACCTGTTCCAAAGATGAGCTTCCTATAGTTTGAATGGAGAACAGTTAATGAAGTATAAAAGAAAAGGGAAAAGGGTTAATTTTCTTTCCAAGGACTAAAATCAAAAGCAACACTGCATTTGGTGGCCCACAGACCTGCAGAGAAAATATCACTTACAGTTTCTTTATTGAGCAAATTTTATTGAGCAGGCTGTTTATTCACTTTATTTTTTTACCTCTTTAAAATGGTTCTGCCAGTTTAGTCACTGTTTAACACTACTTTAAATCAGGCAGCACTCTAGTTCATTATGAATATTCATACAATGCACAATATTTTTAGAGTTTTAAGGGTGAAAAGAGTTTATACTACAGTTAATCACATTTTATTTTCTTTCTAAAAAGAAACTTATTTTTAACTGCTGCACAATTCCCAGAAACAAGTAAATCCCATGAAGAAAATGTGACATATTTCTCCAATCTGTTTTAACCATCTACTTACCATTTAAAGTACACAGCCTCATGTCAGCACTTATTCAACTTGAAATGTGGGAATTTCAAGTGAGCTGAACCTTGAATCAACCAACTGTGTGAAAAATTATAACCCAACATTTTACATCATCTAGGTTTTTGGTCCCAAAACTCTGCCACAGACAGAATACTGTTTATTCACATAATTAAACTTACCTACTAGTTAAAATATAGTTAATATATGTTGCTGTGGTAGTCAAAATTTAACTATTGGCAGAGCTCATCAGTAATTTATTGTGACAAATTCAGTACTATTTAAGACCCGATATTTTAATGGCAGTGGCTCTGACTGCTGGTTTCTGTTATGATGAAATATATGGATCTGTCTTATGTGATCTGCATCACTGTTAATTACTCATTGATTGCTCCTCTGTAGTTTTGCAGGATCTTTACTCTCATGAGTTTAAACAGTCTTGCTCAGCAGATGCCAGCTGGGGACAGTTTGAGTACATCTCACAGCAAAGTAGAGCAGCCAAAAACTTTGCATTGCACAGATACTAAGCTTAAATAAAATAGAAACATACTGGCAAAGTAATTAAAGATCACATCAACACACTTTACAGCAGTTAATATACAAGGTATATTTGTATACTAACCTTGTATGAAGGCCTAGATAAATTCCATCTAACTTTTTGTGGTACACAGCTCAGGCACTCAAGCTGGAAGGTTTGTGGCCCTAGTCTCTATTCATCTCCAAGGAAAGATACAGTGCACCCAGGATCTGAAAACCCTGCAGACACCACCAGTTCTCTCAGTTTCCAGAAAAGTAGAATAGGAACGGACTGGACTGGGCTGGAATAGAATAGAACAGAATAGAATAGAATAGAATAGAATAGAACAGAACAGAACAGAACAGAACAGAACAGTTCAAAGGGACCTACAGTTCAGTCTTTCTGTTTTGATAACCATGTCTCTTAAAATAAGATGTGGTAAACCTGGATTGGAAAAGTGCAGCTGTTGCAGAGTCACAGTCTATGACTCTGAGAGACTTAAAGTCTGAAACTTCAGCTGTGTGTCTCCAGAAATGTCTTATTGGCCTGAAGTTTGTCAGAGCTTTAATAGAGACATAGGAATTTATCAGCACTTTTACTTCATGGAAAATGGCTTTTTTGCCAATACCACTTATCTCACAAGCTCCCAGCTGTAGGAATGCCACACTTGCACTGTGGATATATAGCATAGACAACTCCATAGTGAAGTCATAAAACTTTGTGTATGTAAAGTTTACTTTCCAAGGTCAAAACTTCTCTTGACTCTGTGAGGTTACAAGACCACTGTTCAAATATACAGTTAGGCATCTCTTTCAAGACTTATCTCCAGCATATTCCAGAGAGAAACCCTGAACTGAGTTGATTTTCATAAGATAACATTTGCCTTCAGCTCAGTGTCTCTGATATGCTATGGGCTCCTCTGCACTATAGACTGGTTTCCAGCTTCAAAGCCTGTCTCCGCATGGGAAATTCACACGTCACTTTTTTATGGCTGTCAGAGAAATGAAACTGCACATCTGATGCTGATTAAATTCTCTGTTTTGGGGCAGGTACTTTGAAACCATGTGGGGCAGGAGCACCTGATTGCTATTTGCAAAGTTTAACAGCAGCAATGTTTACTAAATCTATACAGTGCACTGTGCTTGTCCACCTGAGCAATCTCTAGCACAGTCTTCTGCTGAATGCAAAAGAGTGAGGATGGAGAAAGAAGGTGACAAAGCTCAGAACACAGGGCTGAGCTGTTCCATGTTCTCTTCTGAGAAGGGAACAACTCATAGCCTCATCTCTGAAGAGAATGTGTCTAGGATGAGGAAATAAGGAGTTCTGGGACTATAGAAACAAAAATTACTTTCTATAGTTTTTTGGTCTCCTGGATGGTTCCTACACAATCACACTCTCACAGAATGGGCAAAGTTGGAAGGCACCACAGTGTGTCATCAGGTCCAACTTCTCTGCTCAGGCAGGACCATGCCAGAGTACCTTGCACAGAATTGTGTCTGGATGGTTCTGGAAGAACTTCAGTGAGAGAGACTCCACACACTCTCTGGACAATCTGTTCCAGTGCTCAATCACTGCACAGGAAAGAAGTTCTTCCTCATATTCAGGTGGAAATTCCCAGGCATCAGTTCCTGCTCATTCCTCTTGTCCCATTACTCGGCACCCCCAAGCAGAGCCTGGTCCGTCCTCTGACCTCTCTGTGCAGACACTGATGGACTTTGATGGGGTCCTCTCTCAGTTTTCTCTTCTTGAGGCTAAATAGGCCCCGTTTCCTCAGGTTTTCCTCATAAGAGAGATGCTCCAGTCCCTGAGTAATCTTTTTAGCCCTCAGGACCTGCTTAAGTATCTCCACCTTTCTCTTGTACTGAGGAGCCCAGAACTGGACACAGCACTCCAGATGTGGCCTCACCAGGGCAGAGTAGAGGGACAGGATCACCTCCCTTGACCTGCTGGCAGTGGTTTTTGTTGGTCCCTCATTTTCAGCCACTTTCTGTGGTAGCTGTGATCACTTTTTATGTCATAATGATGGAACTCATAACTGTACTTTAAAATTGGACTTACTACATCAAGACAATTATTAATATCTCCAAATGGAGAGTTTGCCAGGAGAGAGCATTGTCGGTGTAACTTATAAAAAAGTGGCGAAACTCAGTCTTTTTCACACTGAATATGGTGCCATAGTGAAATCGTGAGACCAATGACTGACATGATTTCTCATTGAGTAACAGGAATCTTCTTTATATTAAAAGAGTGTAGTTTAGTGAGAAAAGTTGACGCAAAGACACTGTATTTTAATTTTATAAGTGGTTGACTATTTGGTTGGTTGACTTTGTCGTTGTTGTTTTGTTTTTCAATTGGAGTACTCCAAAATGGAATAAGGAGGATTTTTATGGGGGAGAGGCCTTGTACAATCACATTAAAAATAAATAAATAAAAAGTTGAGGGAAATATTAAGCTAATTTTACTCTTTTTCTTTGATTTCCTTTTTTTAAAAAAAATTATATACTTCCCAAACCATTAATAAAACTTCTTGAAATACTAAAAGGAACACCCTAAATATTCTGGCAATTTGAGAAAGAAGAGGATAAAATAGAGATAGTCATGTTTTCTCTCTGAGCAGAGTCACAGTCTCTGGAACATCAAACATTAAATCCAAGGAAGACCTATTCAACTGATTGTATTCATCCTCAGCATTTTTTATTGTCTGCTACCTTACCTGACTTTTAACTCTCCAGTCTCCCACGCAAGGGACACATGGAAGGATGCCTGTCTGTGATGGGTCAGAGATAAGGCAACAGGAAAGCATGTTGTTTATTGCATAGTATAATGTTTCCAGCTAGCCAACTGTTGCATCATTTTCCATTCACTGAGCACTTGAGTGTTAGCAGATTGCCTCCAGGTTGAGCGCACAAAATGCTATTGGTGTTTTCTGTGGCTCACTGAAGGGAATGTAACTATCTGGAGCTAAGATGACGTTAATACAAGACAGAAACAGAGTCATGCCATGATAAATTAGTTTGGTCTGAATGCAGACTACAGGTCCTTTTCTTTATTTCTTTCAGGAGCTGCACGTGTTTTATATGGGAGGTGGCTGCATTGGAGCAATGTGTTTGTCCTCAGTTCCAGGGGATTAAATTCTGTTCTCAAATGTATCTACAGAATATGAAGGACCTCAAAAGGAATATAAGTATAAGAATGGTGTTTTATTCTTGCTTAGTAAACGTGTTCAGAAGTATCTATGCTGAAAGACATATAGCAGCATGAGGCATTTTTTTATCACACTATAATAGTAAATCCATATTTTTATCAAGGATCCTGTAGCAATACCTGTACAAATAAATTGAACTTAAGTGGCAGGGAATACATCTGGGCACAGGAACCTGATCAGCTACAGCATTATATACTTAGACCTGTCTGTGACATATTTTTGACCTAAGCCATCTAGAACTCTTTGAATCAATTCTCAGACATGGATAAGGAGTTAGCTTAATCCAGAGATGATTTCTAATGAGTAGTTCACATGCAATTACTTTGTTTCAGAGGATAAGCAAGTTAAACCAATACAGGTGAGGCTCATTCTGCTGTTTTCAATGCCCGAGAAGATTCCCAGGTGTTTTTCACTTAGAAGGAGAGATGTCGCCAGTAATGTCACGGACACTTGTCACAGAGGTCTTAACGCTCTACTCCAACATCAGGAAAGGTCTTGGTCACCTCTGCAGTATTGCTTTTCCTTGGATGAAAACACTGAAAATATACCAGATCATGTCACATTTTCTCACCTACTTTTGCTGGGTAAGGGTCTGGTTTAAAAGTTGTTGTGGAAGTAAGTCCTTTGAATAGAATGAGCAGCAGGACAAAGTCCTCAATTGGCTTACCAGGACACAGAATAGATATGAAAGCAACAGATCTAGCTCTGGGTCAAAGTGATTTATGGGTGTGCCACAGATTCCCCACTTGGATAAAAGTAAGGAAAACAGCTACACCACTTAACACAATGAGACAGCCATCAGGTTCACCTCAGCTGAGAAAAATTAGTCATTAGTTGTACCACACCCACCCTTAGGTTGAACCTATGAGGTGGTTTGTTTGTTTGGTTGTGTTTTTTTTGGTTGGTTGGTTTTTCTTTGGTTTTGTTTGGTTTGTTTGTTTTTGGGTTTGGGGGTACTTTTTTTTTTTTTTTTTTTTTTGTTATTTAAAAAAATTATGACCTTTACTGCCCTGTGAGTGATGTGGATTGTTTGCAAGGACTTAAGATTTTCTTGAGTGATGAAAAAAGAAAAAATAGTGATGAATCAAAAGGCTTGTGCTGATAAAAAAGAAATTAAAAAAAAACAAAGTAGCAAAAACCCCCCAACAAACCAAATACAGAATGATCCTCTGAAGACAGAGACATAACAGCAAGACATCTAAGACTTGGTCACAAAGTTTAAGACGAACGTATGCGTTACACTCTAAGCTCTCTCTTTAGTAAAGGATACATAATTTAAACAGCTCAGAGCCCAGTATGAAGCCCAGTAAAAGATTTTAAAAGACATCTGAAATGAACCAAAAAGATAGTCATATCAAAATGATATGGCTAAGAGACTGAAATTTGTGAAATGTCTGCCTCCATTACTCTGACAAAGAAATCGCTGTTGTGATAAAAAGAGAATAGCAACAAAGCATAGATTTCATGTACTTTACGTTACCTGGTCAGAAGTGAAACTGGGCTTATCTTGTTGAAGTACCAAAGCTGAAAAATGCTAAAGACAAAAACAGACACAGGAATAGATGCAGGAATATAATCATGATCACTAAAACTTTTAAACCTCTTAAAGTCATGAAGTTATCTTAAAACACTACAGTAAATTTGAGTAGTAAATATAAATGTTAAATGTTCAATGAGTTTGATCAGGTTCAAACCTAGAACTATATAAAACCATAGGATCATAGATTCATGTAGGTTTGTAAAGACCTTTAAGATCTGTCATGTTCACCACTAAACCCTATCCCTAGGTGCTACATCCACATGTTTTCTGAACATTTCTGGGGATGGTGATTGCAACACTCTCCTGGACAGCCTGTTGCAATGCCTGACCACCCTTTCAGTGACGAACGTCGGTAAAGTTCTAGAAAGTGATAAGGTCCCCACTGAACCTCCTTTTCTCCAGGATGAACACCCCCAGCTGCAGGGGTTTCTTGTGATGCAAGTGCTGGACCCAGGCCTTTGCCTTGAACCTCACACAATTGGCCTTGGCCCATTGATCCAGCTAGTCCAGATTCCTCTGCAGAGCCTTCCTGCCTTCCAGAAGATCAACACTCAAGCCTAGCTCAGTGCTGTCTGCGAATTGACTGAACGTCAATTTGCCATACCCACACCAAGATCATTGATAATGGTAATAAACGGGTCTGGCCCCAGTGCTGATCCCTGGGGAACACCAGCGTGATGTGCCTCAGGTGGATGCAATTCAAGACACCACCATCCTCTTGGCCCGTGTATCCAACCAGTATTTTACACATCCAAGCCATGAGCAGTCATGTTTCCTTTCAATATAGACCCACTTGATTCTCGCTGTTTCATGATCTACCACTGCACTTTCTGGGAGATGTAGCTCTTAGTCCCACTAAACCTCTTTGTTCCGCTCTCAGATGACATGCAGACTCATCGTGAGTGTCAGCTGCCCTGATATCTTCCAGAGTGCAAAACCTGGCAGAAAGATTTTGTGGAGCATTAAAGCAAAATGAAACAAAAGACCTGATTGTTTTTCCAGACTAATCATTAAAAAAGGAAAGTAAACATATAAACCTAACTTTTATAGGATTTTTGTAATTGTTAGACTTTTTAGAATTTGAATTTCTGTCTCTGAATGTCTTCAAAATTTGATATGATTTTTCATGTAAAAGGAAACAAAACCTAACTGAAACATTCAATCAAAATACATATTTTGATCTTGGTAAAATGTTTCAGTTGACCTCAAACATTCAATATTTTATGTGAATGAGAAATTGTGTGTGCATGTGTTAGCTTGCTTTTTAGCTATTTTGGTTCAAATTTCATAAAAAAAATGTATTTAAATAATGCAGTTGAAGGCATTTCCTTGTTAAGGGGGGGAAAATAGAACCAAACCAAACCATTAGTTTTCTGTGTAGAAAACGTAGTATTATGTAGGTGAACTGAAATAAACTATTGAGTTTTCAGGCAGAGGGTTGCTTTCTCAATATACAAAGACATATTTATTAAATTGCATCTGAAAATTATATGTTCGTAATTTTGAATTTCTAAGTGAACACAGTGAACAAGTTTTTAGAAAGCATTTACATGTAAGTGAAATGGGTCATGTTACATTGTCACAAGGTTAAATTCTTCTCTGTACCATAACCAGTGTTTTCAAGCTCATTTCACACCTGTACATTTTATTCTTTGTGGCACCTGAAAGAAATAAAATGAAATAGCATCAAATAATGCAATACTGAGACAGGCTTATCTTTTAATAGTAACAATAACAATATCTTTAAAACAATGCATATAAGTAAGCAGTGTGGAAAAGTTAGAGTAAGAGAAGCTGAAATTGGAAAACCATGCATGTTAAAAAATAAATGAAAATTATAAGCAAAATCCCCTTCTTTTTCCATTATTTAGTTTCTGGTGGAACTGATTTGTGATCACAGGAGTGTTCTTGTGGTGTTTTTGTTTCACCTATACCTACTTTAGCTCCATTATAACCATTTTTCTCTAATTTGTACGGAAAACACCCCATGCTCTATATCTGTCTATAAGTCTTTAACACCTTATATCCTGTGAATGATTCATTACCCTTA
>JAWWEU010000091.1:66603605-66619078 GCA_035583155.1 Acropternis orthonyx
AGACTAAAAAATAATAGATTCACTTGCATGCATAGAAATACTATTTCAGGGACAAAGAGTAGCAAGTTACCTTTTTGTTGCACTGCAAAGAGAAAAGGTTTTGAGCTGTGAAGGTAAGAGAAAAATTTTTACTCAGGTGAAAAGGTGTTTGTAAGCCTCACTTTAGTTCCTCTATGTTTGGTGAAAGACCAAGGTTTAGATTATTCAGAGTATTCAGGTATTTAGATAGATATGTGTCTAGTGAGATTTTCAAAACCATCTATGCATTGATTTTTGATGGGAATTAGGCATATGTGAACAGTTGGAATACTCATTTGATGTCTATTTGCCTCTTTATGCATGTTAATAGCTATATAAGTGTTTAAACTACTTCTGAAAATGGATCTTAGCTATTTAAATGAATTGTGTCTTATGATGCTTAGGCTGAAATAGCTTTAAAAATCTAGGCATTAAAACCTGATTCCTGATATTTCACTTAAAGCTAAATGTAGGAGTCATCTCCCATAACACTGGTTGCCTAAAATTTGAGCCTCCTATCTAAACTACATGTCAAGGCTTTCTGTAATCAATGAAGGGAGTTAGATACCTCCAGAGGGTGATTCATCCTAATATGGTGCCTAAGAGAGGTGACCCATTTCCACCTCCCTCCATTAACTGCAGAGACAAGCTAGATAATGATCCTTGCTCAGAATTCACTTTTAGCATAGATGAGGGAAAATCATCCCCACTGCTATGATTCTCAAAGGTAAACTCCAAAATCATTGATTTTAGGTTAACGTCACCTATAAAAATGGAATAAAGCTTTGATTTCATCAGAGAGATGTAGGATGTCTGTTACAAATATTCAGAATCATGAAAGAGAATTTTCTATCATTATTACTGGTGTATTCAACTGAGCAATACTAAGAGAAAAATTAAATTACAAGTTTAATATGTTCCAGGTCGTATAATATAATGCTTATTTTAGATATTTATCTTTAATATTTATTAAATTATTTTTTAAGTGGTCAATCCCCTTTGTGGTCTTTTTTTTGACAAGTACTAGCTCCTACTATAAGCTAATTTTTAGCTTAACTGACAGTGTTGTTTTTGTTCATTGTCTCCATAATGAATTTCAGAATAATTATGAGAAGTTTTTGTTAGGTATGCCTCTTTTGATCATATCAAATAGGTAATACCCCTGTTGTCCTGGATATTTGTTATTCAGATTTCAGCAGGTAACCCAGGCAAAACAGGATCTTTTTCCCAGATAAAAATAAGTTTCACTTGCAGAGTTTGGAAAGGGGAGAGAAGTGCATGTGACTGAAGACAGTGCTGCCAGCATGGTGCTCTGTGCTAGCAGACTGCCAAAAATAATATCAACAGCTTTTCATTTTTTCTTTTTTTTTGTTTTTTTTTTTTTTTTTTTTTTTTTAAGGAGCTGGTTATAGAGGACCTTTTATGTTTAGACAAGAAAAAATCTATACTAAATTCTTTTTAAACTTTGCTGCTTTGTTGTTTCTTTAAGTCTATGTCCACAGGGAAATGTACTGCCTGTGGTTTATGGAAGATGGCAAAGATATGATTAAATTAGCCATCCTATTTCAACAACAACATCAAGAGAAGTTGTCACAGTTCAGTAAGGTCTTCCAGTAGGATGTGGAGGGGTTTTTTGTTGCTGCTGTGTTTTGTTTTTCAAATGATTGAGAGCAATTGTTATTCATTAATAATACTGAATACTTCCAAAGGAGTATTTGTCCAACAAGCTCAAACTCTTTGATAAAGATACCAACAGCAACCCTGTTTCCTATTGTGGATATGATGATTGAGGCAAAAAAGATTTTGAAGGTTGTCCAAGGTTGAACATAAATTCAGAGAAGGGGGAAGGCTTGACAGTGACATGTATGCCCATTGGCTTCACAGGAGGAAAAAGAGCAAAACTCAGATTTTGAGAAACCAAAGTACATACTAAAACTCAGGTTTCATAACAGCACAATGAAGATTTCTGCATGCTCTTTTCTTTCTGCATCTGTGGTTTTTTTCTGCTTTTTAAGAGGACTGTTTCCTCTTATGTAGCCATGTGCTTTCACTTTTCTTCACAAAAAAAAAGAGGAAAAAAAAAAGAAATATCATAATATCCTTGAAGACTATTACTCTGAGAGCTTACTTATAGATGGCAAATAAGTTAAAGAGCCTTTAAAAGTGCAGCTGTAAGACTGTGTGAGGACTGAGGAGTTGCAAAGATGAATCTGTGCACGACGAGTCTTCCTTTTGAAAACTTGAACATTGGACTTATGGCTCTAATCTGCATTAATTTTATGAATTACATTTCCAGCATGAATCTAAATGGATTACAAACAAATAAATGATTTAATGGTGCTTAAATATTAATATCTTTGACATGATATCTAACTGGACTTTATCCATGACCTAGGTGTGGAAACTAGATGTGTTTGATAACACTTCTCTCCTCCCTGGGGACAAACATTCTTCTAAAGTTATATATGTATTTATATCTGTATCAGGACCATTAATCTGAGGATTATACTCTTAGGCCATCTAGATTACTTGTTGCCTAAAGAGATGATACTGTCAGGTGCATGGACAACTACCCAACCTGCAGATGCAAATTCAGGCTCTAAATTATGAACTTGACATATTGAACCCTTTATGGGTTAGTCTGATATGATTTAACATACACAAATAATTTCTCTAGAGTTTTTTGAGCACCCTTAAAATTTTTATTCCACAGTTCAAGTCATCTTTGGGAAATTAATTTCCTCTAAATTTGGATCACTTCTCAAGTGTCTATCTAAGAAGCAACATAGTGATTCTGTCATAACCCTTCTTTTATGTACTTCCATAAGGAAGCTTTGCACTTAATTAGCTTCTTATGATGGTAAGAATGATGCATTTTAAGACATGAAAGCCCAGAATATGTAAACACTTACTGAAATGAGCAATTCACTTCAGATATGAAAAGTTATTGTCATTCACCCAACTGTTATTGTTCTACATGGAATAAATGTGCTTATTGGTTGTAACAACAAATACATTTACTATTACTTAGATTAAACCTTGTTTCCTCTTTTTGTATGTATATTTGATTTTTCAGCATCTTATGTGTCTTTTTTAATGTATAAGTGTCTTCCTTTTTGTTTGAGTCTTCCAAGTCCTCACAACAGAAAGAAGAAGAAGGGAATCAAACAATGAGACCAAAGTGTTAGAATGCATAAGGTAAAAGTTGGAATTGAATCATTATAGCCATCTCTGATGTGGCTGTAGCATGTTTAATTACTATTATTACTGACTATATTGCAAGTAGATGTCTTTAAATTACATATCTTTCCTTTGTCATTGTATGGAGAGCAAAATTGTTTGCCAAGAAAGTGCATCTTTGGTTATTAAACACTCTCAGAGGTTTTAACTACAGTTCTCTGTCTTCTGAAATTGAGACTGAAAATCTGGACTGAAATAAATACTCTAAGAAGCTAAAAAGATGAAGCAGATATTATTCTTAACAGAAAAAACTTGACATGACTCTTTAAATGGCAACTTTCCTTGGGATCACAAGGTAATTCTTTTCACTGCATTTCAGTCTTTGAATTTTGAAGCTTTATGAGTGTTGATGGAATAAGTGACTGAATTTTATAAGTTACCTCTTTATGTCAAATGGAAAAAAGTGTTTGAAAGAGTAGGGGTGAGGGTGGAAGTGGGGGGCATATATATGGCCAGTGTTCACTGTGGCTTTACCAGGGAGTCAGAGTGAAACGACAGAAATGAAAAAGTAGAAGTGAATATCCACCAACCCGTGAATAATTCAGGATCTCTGATAGTCTTGTACTTTTTTCATTACTTTGTGCTAGAATATACTACACTGTATTCCCAGCTTTTAGCATCTAAGACAGCTAGACAGAAGTTCATACAGTTATTTTGACTCCAGTTTGAAATTAGCATTCTTTTTGACAAGCATCACTTAAACTGTTTTTGAAAAATCTCAATCTACAGTATTAAATAATACCTAAATCCAGTCACCCCTTGAGTTAAGTATAATAGATATTGGATTAGGCTCTTCAGATGAAGAACTGCAGCCTCTACTTAGTTCATTAAGGGCACAATCCAATGCCCAGTGACATCAATAACAGTTTTTGTATTGATTTCACTAGTTTTTTGATTGCACTGTAAATTCCCGACCTAGGCAAAGCTCTTAAGCCTGTGCTTAAATTCATTGCTGGATCCAGTCACAGATAACGCCTGTTCTAGTTCTCTAGATTCTTTGTGCAGTTCGTCTTTTATTGCTGTGATTAAAATGGTTATTGGGGACAATACTTTCACAAACTCTCTGATGTGTACAGAGATGAAAGTTACTTCCCCGACTGTTTTACTGCAGGAAAGAGCACAGGATGGATTGTGGCTGATCTATGGACTCTCTAAGCTCACAAAAATATATCACAAAATATCTCATTAAAGCTGAATGTTATTTCTTCTGTTTTCAGGCCCCTAAATTGTTAAAAGAATTGAGGACTATATTGCACAAACTGAAAGGGAAAAAAAAATCACCACTAACCCACAAGCTGTAAGAGAAGTTAGCTCAGGAAGGAGAAGCTTTAGATATAGGTTACAATAGAGCTGCAAATGCCAACAGATGACAAAGCATGAACTCTGAGCAGTGTTAGACTCTTCTAATTTTATAGATTTTAACATAATTATCAATGCTTTCCTCTCAGCTATTATGCCATTTTAATTGTGTGCAGCTTATTTCTATGGTTTATAGAGCTATATTTGTAACAAGAAAATGAAAGAAGCAAAATGAAAATGGAAGAATTATGCTAAAGAATCCACTGAGTTATGAATCAGTGCTTTTTACTTTATCTGTGATTCATTTTTTTTTCTGTTTTTGCCTTTATACTGATGGCTATTATAGGTCAATGACTGTCTAGGTGGTTTTTCTGATGAAGAAGTCACTTTGCAAAATTTTCAAGCTTCAGAACTTCTGAAATGTCACTTGTCAAAGTTACATTTTTTCATTTCTTCATTTTGTTAGTTCATCTAAATAACCAAGAAAACTTTTTCTCATTGTTTTCTGCGTCCCTTTCATTGATGTTGTGGTTTCTTTGCCACTCCCTGCTCTGGATAGACATTCAGCACTTCACCAGAAACTGAGAAATGTCTCTGGTCTTGTAGAAACCACCTTATCCAATGAATTTATACCCATTTTTCCCCCCCATCCAGTGATGTTAGTTTATACTCCTGGGGAATACGTTTCAAAGCAACTGCATCTCTATGCACTTTAAATTTGATCTGGTTGTCTTCTTGGTTTCACTGGTGTTGGGGTTTGCTGTTTGGAATTGTTCCTCTCTTCTTGCCTTAACACAACTACCTCAGCAGCTTAGGAGCTTCATCATGATTAATATTATTACATAGATGACAAAAGGAATTAATAATTATTGGATGCTTATTGCCAATCTCTGCAGGGCTAAACTGTCATCCTCAGTGTGTGTACAAAGCATCTACCACAAGAAGAGCCCACCTTTGCCTCAAGTCTTCCAGGCACTACAGGGGACATATTCAGTGTTATATTAGCTATCCACAGTACATCCAAGAATTTGGCCTGCCCTTGCTCCAAGTCATGCAGTTGCTGTTGAGCTATGAGCCAAAAATAACAAGCTCTGGTGGGAGGGAGACTGAATTATCTTGGTCTGAACAACAAAGTAACTCCACCACACAGCTTTTAAATTGGAGCTCACTTGTGTCACACCATGGTCAAAGCTACCTCATACCTACTCCAGATCAGCCAGGCAGATTGATCTTAGTACATACATAACTGTTAATAATAGTGGTCTGTTTTGGTGCTTTTATTGCAACATTACATTTAGCCTCCAGGAACTGCTATCAGAATCTTGTCCCCTGTTTATATGTACATGTATAAATATACTAACTGTCAGCAGGTGTGCTGAAGAAAAATAAGAGGGTTAGAAAATGTCTTACAGATAAGAATTTCTTTTTAAATGTTAATTTTTAAGTCTTCTCCCCCTGCCCCTAGTATGTCTGTCTGTAAACTCCATCTTTAAACTTTTTTTTTTATTATTATTATCGCCATCATAGCTAGAGCACATACAGGCAGAACATCAGTTTAGTGTGACCTTTCTGAAATCATAAGCAATTCTTTCTCTTTGTCATAGTGATAATAGAATGGATCAGATACTTCCTGAAGACATTATAATAGAGTTCAACTGTCTAAGCTGTACACTAATGAAAAATGTAAAATCCATCTCTTCTCTACAGTGGTCTCTAGTAGAACAGAAACGCTGTCTTGCAGAGAGCTTTCCATATGGTGCATTGGGATCTCTGATATTTCCTGTGTTGTATGGCAGACTTCAGCATGGGCAGGACTTTTTTTTACTTCCCCTTCTGTAAGCTACTTCTATACAGACATGAATGTACTAACTATTAACCTTTTACCTACCTTCACCCATTCTTTCCTAACTTGCCTTGCAATAGCAAAATATAGTGTGATATGTGAGACAGCCAAAGAATGTGATAAATACATAACTCCTTTGACTTTTTATACTAATCCAGTCCTTCAGCAGGTGTAAATCAGTGAAGCTTCACTCACTTCACTACACTTTTACAGCCACAACAGTTAAACATCCACCCCATACCATTTCAGGAAATTGTTGATTTGATTTTATCTTTATTTGGGAAAAAGAAAGGGAAGAATTTTTAACATTTTAAATGTAATTTTTGGTACAAAAAAAACAAAGGGTTAGACTGAAACTTCTGTAAACAGGATTCTTATGTCCATTTCTACAGCAAGCATAGCACTGTTAGTGAAGCACTTTGATTTTCATGTGTTTAAGACCAGGCTGGATGGGGCTTGGAGCAACCTAGTCTAAGTGGAAGGTGTCCCTGTCCATGGCAGAAGGGCTGGAGCTGGATGATCTTTCAGGTCCCTTCCAAAATAAACCATTCTATGATTCTATGATTTTCCTTTATCTCCTTAAGTAAAACAATACAAAACAAAATAATAAAATAAAACCAAATCAAAAAGGGAAAAAAACCAAACAAAACCACACTTTTTTGTCTTTTTTCTTTTCTTCTTCTTTTTTTTTTTTTTTTAACAGGTGTCATTTCCTTCTCCTTTTAACCTCTTGATTTGATGGTCTAAGAAAGGAAGATGGTGAAGGATAATGGAACATACTGTTCTAACTGAAGATTTTATTAAATGAAAATTATCAATAAGCTGTGTTACTTGGATTGAAAATGGTGAATTTTGCATTGTGATCTTTCCAAACAGATTTAAGAAGCTTTCCTTCTGCCATATGTTCATGAGTTTGACTTTGTTTTGTGCTTCCAAGCAGAGATTTATACTGAAATACTAGTTTTGTGTTGGACAGTCACCCTATTTTTGGGGCAGTTCTATTTTCTGTTCTTGGCCTCTCTGGTAAGACTGCCAGTAAGACTGTTAATTATTGTCCATTTTGATGTGGCATTTCTTATCTATATCTCAATGTGTTTAACTTTTAAAAAAAGAAAGGACACTGTTTATATTACAATTGTATACATCTCCCATTTCTTAAATACAAATTAGGCAGTTCTTTTGTGCAGCATTTCTTAGGATGTGCTGGATTATGAAAGGTGCAATTTCAGGGAAGAATTTGGAGATTGGATTTTCCACCTTTACCTTTACTCTCTTGTGTTATTTTGGTTATTTTGGTTGGCTTTTCTTCATTCTTGTCTCATTTTTTAATTCAGCTACTGTATTATAGAAGTATCACATCAGCAACAATAATAGTTGGCCACTGTTATTTCCATCTGGATTTTCTCTGTTGCTTCCTCTGAAGGCTCAGCTCCGGTTGGGCAGTGTTTCTATAATTTTGGCCAGATATGATGAGAAAAGAATATGATTGAGTTCTGGTTACTGACCCCGCATGAGATAAAAGTGATCAATCTGTTACAGTCATTTGCATGGCTAGTCAGAAAAATAACCAAATTTTTTTTGCAAGTCAAAAGAGCTAAAATTAGGGTGGCTGAAAGACAAGAACTTTGTTTTGCAAAAAATGCCAGCACATGTATGGTCGTATTTCTGAATGTCGGAGGCTGAGATACTTTAAACTTTACACTAAATCCCAAAAAGTCCCTTCAATGGTTTAGTAAAGCTGTTTTATTTACGCCAGGCATGAGACACACGTTCAAAGAAACCCCCTACCAGATCTGGAATAGGACCTTAGGTTACATTTTAACCAAAAATGAATGTGAAGTTGAATGCCATGCTTGACTATCAGTACAGAGAGTTGTCCTCTTTCTTCCTCTGAAACTTCTTGAATATCATGGTGGGGGGAAAAAAAGGTAGATTCAGATGAAAAGACTCTGTCAGTCTTGGTCCTATGACCACTTCCTTGGGGAGCCTGTTCAGTGCCCAGCCACACTCTGGGTGAAAAATCTTTTCCTGATATCCAATCTAAATCTGCTCTGACTCAGCTTCAAGTCCTGTCACTGGTCAGCAGTGATAAAAGATCAGTGCCTGCCCCTCCACTTCTCCTTATGAGGGGTCTCATCTGCAATGAGGTCCCCCGTCAGTCTGCTTTTCTTCAGGCTGAACAAATCAAGTGTCCTCAGCTGCTTCTCATGTGTCTTTACCTCCATACTATCTTCATTGCCCTCTTTTGGATGCTTTCTGATAATTTTAATTTTAATTTTTTTTTTTTTTTAATGTTGTGGTGCCCAAAGCTGTCCCCAGCAGCAAGGGACAGTATCAAAAGCTTTACTGAAATCCAAAATGATTACATCTATTAGCTTTCCTAGATCAACTAGGTGAGTTACCCTGTGAAAGAAAGAAACCAGGTTCGACAAGCAGGACATCCCCCTCATGAATCTGTGCTGGCTGTGACTGATGACTGCATTATCTGCCAGGTGTTTTTCAGTACCTCCCAAAGTGAGACATGTCAACCAAAATCAAGTATGTGATGAAAACATGGGAAGGATTCAGCCCACATGCAGTTTGAAATGGAGCATGAAGAAGATCAATTTCTGTCCTTGTTCCCTCAATGTAAATCACAAATCCACTTACTTGTTTCACACACATTTATAAGCCTGTGTTTTAGTAAAAACACTTCTTACACAGGTCTTCATTAGTTGATTTGCAAAAAAAAAAAGGCTATGTATTTTCTGCAGTGCTGCTGCTTCAGGAAGGGAAAGAAAGTTTCAATGTTCTTTTTTGTACCTGAAAAACATTTTGTAGAAATGGAACATGAGAAGAAAATCAAGAATATATTGTCTCCACACAAAGGGAACAGAGCATTTTCTTACTGAGAAACTTTAAAGAGAAAAGTTTTGATTTTCTTGTTGCTACTCCTAAGTTGTGGTAAATTCTAAGAGCCATTGAAAAGCATATACTTCCCACTCTGAGAAAATAATTTTGGTACCATTTTCTGATCTTGTATATTCTTTTACTAGTTAATTATCTGATTTAAAAGATCACTGATGAAATGGCTTAAGAGGATCCTCACAGGGTATCTAGTCCTCCCCTCTTCCCTAAAATGGGCTCAACAACTGCTGAAACTGACAGATACCTGTTTAGCTTTGTACTTACTAACTTGTACAGAGCTTCTAGAATCTGAGTAAAATCTGTCATAGTGCAATATGTTCTTGTGCCAAACAGGGAAATCAGGTTTTACTTTTACATTTTGGTCTACCTTTTCTTTACATATCCAAAGTGTGCATTGTCACTTTATTGCTATAATAAACAATAGCTTTTTTTTTTTTTTAATTAATTTTTGTAGGCATCTGACAGGTCACCTCAATCTCCTTTGGGCATTTCTGAGCTGATTAATCTGTTTCTTCAAATATGACACCTCACCCAGTTGAAGTACTTTCGTTGAAAAATGGCCAATAGCAAAAAAATCCAGAAAGATTATCTGTGTATTTTGCATGTGACAATTTGCTCATACTTAACAATATTCTGGTGGGGAACTTTCTCTTGCTTTAAATTTAAATATGGAACTGTTGAGTCATGTTAGAAATGTGACTTACAAAAAAACATCAAATACATTTTATTCAGAAATTTTATCTGATCACTGATTCCTCAACTTGTATTTGTGCAGTTAGTTATTTTTAAATGCATATGTCCTTTTTAAACTGCATCATATCTTTCCAGACCATTTATCCAATTTGTCAAGATCATTTTACATTCTAATCCTGTACTCTAAAGTGCTTGCAGATCCTCTGCGTATTTAATAACCATAATCTCTCTTCCATTATTCAGCTCTTTAATATTTCTTAAAGGACCAAGTACTGAAATTGCTCTAAAGTACATCTCAAAACTACAATATCTCCAGAACATCCACGTATTTTTCAAATCATGCACAGGACAATAACTTTCCATTAACCCTGTGGCAGTTTAGAGAAATATTACGCATTAATCAGACTACCAAAGCTGCTGTTTGTCTAAAACAAACAATGAAGTGTGATTACTAAAATTAAGTAGTGGTGCAATTATTATATGTGCTGAAAGAAAAATGCTTAAGTTTGGAGAATTTGAATGGCTGAATAATACAAGCTCATATTTTTGCACAATGGTAAAAATCACATGGTAGGTTAATAATACTGTGGCAAGGAATGACAGGCAGTGGGCCAACAAGCTCCAAGAAGTGTCCATATAACATATAAGTGATATTTTTTGCCTTATTCATATTTTGGGTTGAATAAAGACCAAAATAAATTTCAGCAAATCAGCCAACAAGAAAAACTGTCATATATACATAGTGAAATTCTTCCACTTTGGATAAGTTCTTTTTGTGTACTTCCAGTAATGACCTTCAGTTATCTTTACAGCTCAGATACCTTTCAGCTGGCTTTAGATATTGAGCAGCTAACTAACCCTAACCCTACAGTACAGTAGTTCTGGCACTGGTGCTCTCTGGTTGATACTTTTTTAACCTTGAAACTATCTCAGTGTATTTTTTGCTACAGACAGAAGAAAATTCACAGAGTGTGAGGCTATATTAATATTATTTATTTCTTCAGGGTTTTTTTTTTCCCCAGTTGGAATTTTTTCCTTCTTAAAATGTAGAAAAAGAAAACCATAGCAAGCAATATTTGGTACTTAAAAACATAAATAAACCAATCTCTATTTTGCATAGGAAAGGAAAAAAAAGCTCTATGTCCATGAGCAGTGTGAAATTCTTTAGCCTCTAGAAAGGGTGCTACTTTGTTTTTTTAGATTCTTTTTTATTTCACAGGCAAAGCTCCATCTTTTTTTTTTTTTTTTTTTTTTTTTTTTTAAATGGATTTTCTGTGATCTCAAAAAGAATAAATAATGAATAGGTTAGGAATTTTTATAGTGGAGATGTGAAAAAAAAATCTGAAAATATAAGCTACTGCAATAGGACATTTGATGTACCTGCTTTAATTTCTCAAATTGTAAATGTCACAGAAAAAGAAATATTAGATACTGTATGAGCTATTGTTTAAGGTCAACCAGGTAGAAAGCAGCTTGACAGCAAAAAATGGAGATTTTCTTCATGGGAAACACATTGAGCAGGAGTCAGCAATGTGTCCTTGCAGCAAAGGGGTCAGACCCATCCTGAGCTGTATGAGCAACAACACAGCCAGCATCTTCTGGGAGGTGGTTTTTCCCGCTATTTGACTCCCCTGACATTGCATCAAGAGCCATACTCTGTCCAGTTTTTTGGTCTCCAGACAAGAAAGCTATGGAAAGACTGAAGCAGACCCAGGAGAGACCCCAGGGTGAGTAGGGGGCTGGAGCACACATGGACAATGAGAGGATGAGGGCACTTCGTTGATCCAGTGTTCAGTAGAGAATGGCTCTGGGGAGACCTAACAGGAGGGAAAGAAAAAAATCAGAGTAGGCCTCTTCTAGAAGGTGCACAACAAAAGGGAAAAAAACCCAACACGTTACAACACAGGATGTTCCAATTAGGTGCAAGTGTTGGGTTTATAATTATTTTCTTCTCCAACACCTGAAGATGGTCAAATGCTGTAGTAGGAGGGCTAAGAGAAGGTGTAATAACTACATCCCTGAGAAACATTCAGAAATCAGCTGGATCATGCCTGAAAAACCTGCTCTGAATGGCTCTGATTTGAGCAGCAGTTTGGACTATGGGATGTCCTTACAAAAGTACATGATTCTGTGATTTTATACTTTTAAGTTTGTGGGCTTTACCAGTATTACAAGGAAGAAAAAGCACAAAGCTGGAAGGGCCTACAAAATCCTAAGAAATCCCAAAGACAAAGGCAAAACTGTTCTTACACAGCTCATCAAGAATGCTGAAAAAATTGCTTGAGAAAGTAGTTCCTACGAGTGGAAAATAAAGCTTTCACTCATTAATCTTTCTGAGAAGATACTGCTCCTCCTGCACAATGTCTGATAGTTTCTGGGCTACAGGCTGGCTCTAGTGGATGAGTAAGACAATTCTTATGTATCAAATACAAATACTCTTTCTGGAGGGAAAAAATAATTTCCTTCTCCATCTTCCTTTTTATTTTATTTTTTTTTTTTCATTGTGATGGTGACAGGGCAATATCCTTGCAGTGTCTCATTCCTAGGAAAAAGTGTTCCTCATGAGCTGGGGCTCCCATGTGCATTTTTTTCACCTTTAGTCCACCTATAACAAATAAGAACTAAGCTTCTAACTGCCTTCCTAATTCTGTAAAACAAAACAAATCACGCCCACAAACAAACAAAAAAAACCCCATAGAAGTGAACAAACAAACAAAACAACAACAACAACTTGGAATTCCAAAATAAGTAAATGTTACTTAAATGTTACTCTAAGAGCTCCAAAGCCCTGCAGACTGTAATGATCAAAAGTATTTAGACACCATGCAAAGAGGCCCCTTTGGACTTGGCCTGAGGCACTTCAGCAAATGGTATCCAATTCCCTGACACATTCCATGCTAGAATCCCACCTATAAACAGTTTACAAAGAACTAAAACATGATTGCTAGAAGCCACAGATGTAAGAAATCTGTGTTATGGATAGCTGGAGGGACATGAGTGAAATGTATTATAGATTGTTATAAGCCAACTATTGACCTTTTAGCCTCCAAAACCTACTCTAACCATTTATCAAAACCTCTATTAATCATTTATTAACCATTTAGAAGCTATAAAAGAAACTATAATATAAAGTGAGACTTCTGTGTTTCTACATCTTCTGCCAGGGGGGAAAAAGTGGCAACAAAAGAAGACAGATTGAATATGGCAAGAGTTCCTGTTTCCTAAATAATAAATATATATTCCTAGCCCTTAGCTGGAATTTAGGAGTAAAAATAAATACATGTTCCTTTTGCTGCTCCTAAATCAGAAGTCCATTTTCTCCTCATTTACAACTTGGCAATGTATGTTGGACAGTTTTCTGTATCTGAGGGGAGGGCAAATAAAATGATGTCACATTAAAATCGAAAGCAGAAAAATAATGCAATTCTCACACAAGCAGCTCAGAGAACAGGACTTCTGCAGAGGCTTCTATATCCAGCCAGAATGTGAAGCCACAGCAGTAGTAATATGCTATGGTTGTGCTTCTATTTTTCATGGCTGCAGTAAGGGTGGTAGGTCCCAGCTGCCTGAGGAAGGTTGTCACAGGCAGGTGACACTCTGGGCTAGCCAAGAGTGATCAGATGGGATCTCACTGAGGAGAAACTCCAGCTAAAGTGCAGTCTGTGTTTTCACCATCTGTGAATATATCATAAATGTTAATGTATTGATGAGAACATTCCTGCCAGGTGAGGAAGTGCTTGCATCTCTATATTCAGATTTGGTAGCTGGTATTAAAGTAACACAATAAACCAGCTATTAAACTTAACAGTTTTGATCAATGTCATATAGTCAATGAGTAGGGCTGACAAAGTCAGGTTTCTTAGACAAATCTGTGTCTATTTGCTTAACTAGATACATTTAAGTCTAATTCTGCATCATTTATCTTTCTTTTGAACTTAGGCACAACTAATGAACATAAGGAGTATGATATAACAGTTTTACCAGTCTGAAGGTTAGCCATCAGATCATCCTTCCTTCTCCTTATACATAGGAACAGTGAAAGAATTGTGATATTAAACTGGTGTTGGGATATTTTTGTCTATTAATAGTCTCTCTCAGTTATACCTGCTTACATCTGAAGTAGATCTTCAGTCAGATGTGAGCTTTTGACTGAGATCATTTAGCAGGAAGAGGTGGGGGGGGGGGAAAGACAGATTTAAACTCATCAAATTTAAACACTGTGATAAGAGAGTGCCATAAATACCACAAAGATGTTGTTTTTTTTTTTTTTTTTAATGGAATAATATTTTAGATACTACCATGTGTTATAAGGTCTTAGGAGCTAGCATACCATAAAAATGTGCTTAAGAAAAAATGGAAGATGACACAAGACCCTAAACAAACAAACAAACAAACAAACCAACCAACCCAAACCATGTTACAGCTCTGTATTTGTAACAGTTCCACTCCATTTGGTTTGAACTGACCCAAACTCCACATTTCCTTGTGTAGGTCATTTGAGATCCACTTGTTTTTCTAATTATCTCAGGGGATACAGCTACTGTCACTTAGGAGTTACTTGTGACAGAACCAGAATTGATCAGAGTCCATTGAAAATATGTATAAAAAGTACCTTAGTTTACACCACCTCGAAGGATCTGTTTAAGTTTTATAGGGGAAAAAATGGAGTAAACTAATTTCTTTTCCTTATCAATTGTAGTGGACTAGCTTTACATGCATGCAATTGTTGTGCTTCAGCTGACAGGTTATAATTTCTTAATGATGTTTGATTTCATGACTTCTAACTTCTCCTACTTCCATCTGTAACAGGTGTAATACAACTTACACATGAAATTGATAGTGAAAATAAAACTTTTTCCAAACAACTCTTGGGTATGAAAAGATGGATAAGTGTGATGAAGTTATGATTCAAAATAGAACAACCATGCAACAGACTTGGGAACAAAATCTAGATCCTCCAGCTCCCCAGTCAATATAACACCAACAGAATAGTATTTCCTACAAAAATAATTTCTGTTCACATTTTTCATCTGAAAAAAAATATTTCTGAATCCAAAGTTGTGAAGTGAAATGATGAGAGAAACAAAGAAATCATAAACGTAACCTTAGCTTAAAGTGAACACCATGGCTTATTTATTTTTTCTGTAAAATCTTTAATGATTTCATGATATCTTATCTAAATTATATATGAAGGTGTGCTAGCCCTGCAATTGATTGAAATAATCCTTATTATGTCAAATTAAAAAAAAAAAGAAAAAAAAACAGCTCAAAATCAGCCAAACCTGAACCTAGCATCTGCTAAAATTTGACATTCTTCACTGTACATGTCTTAGAGCACTTCAGTGTTGGAAGATGCAAATACATATATCCTTTTTAGGAAGGTTAAAGAAGGTGCTTCTGTGCTGGTTTAAAGGTAAACCAGCAGGAGGAATGAGTCTAACTCACAAACAGATTACAAGTCAGAATTACAGTT
>JAWWEU010000091.1:66624981-66635476 GCA_035583155.1 Acropternis orthonyx
GGTTAACAAATGTCTTGATGTTAAAGAAGCTGTACCTTTAACATTTTATAATTATAAGACAGGCAGAAAGTGTTGGAACAGGGAAGTGTGTGTGAATGGGGGTTAGCATGCTGAGACATTGTATTTCAGCTGTGAAAATCAATACTTGCTCCAGAGATAGGGCACTTGATCAGAAAGGATATTGCAAGATACAAAAGAGCAGATATGAAATACCATTCCTGTGAAGTTCATTTCTTGCTCTTATTACATCAGTTCAGCAGAAAACACGGTGCGCATGAAACTATGGCAGTGCCAGCAATTTATTATTGCTTTTCCAAGATTTTTAGAAGATTTGTGTGCGATTGTAGCTGAACTGGGCTTTGTGCTTCTTCTTTACCAGTAATTAAAAACCTGGAGATCTAGATGATGCACTTGGAAAGGCTTCCTTGTGTACCAGGATCTTTTTCTCTTGTTTCCAATTAGCACAACTGCAGTTCTGTATGACTCTGCCCAGAAAACAAGACCAGTACATCTTCAAAGAAGAAGAAAATTTCAAGATATTTTTCTTTAATTTCTACTTTTGAGAAGACCTTTTATTGTGGAGCTTTTGGGTTTTTTGTTTTGGTTTTCTTTGGGTTTGGTGTTTGTTTTTGTTTTTGTTTTGTTTTTGTATTTGGTTATGTTTTGTTTTGTTTTTGTTTGCAAGGGTTTGTAGATTCTTTTTTTCTTATGGTTTATTTTGTTGTCATTGTTTTTGCTGGGAAAAGGTGGGGAAAAAAAGAAAGAAAGAGATGCAGAGAAGAAAATTGACACTGGAAATTCAATAGCTTGGGACACTGTTTTCACATTATGCCATTGCAAATGGATATGTTCCCTTTATGTTTCTCATGGTCTGTTTCTGGCCAACAATTTCATCCTGTGTTTGACAAAATTTCACAAAGTCATCATTAGGTAGGTAGACAGATAGATAGATAGACAGATAGATAGATAGATAGACAGACATACGGATAGATAGATAGACAGACACAAAGAGAGAGAGAATGAGAGAGAGAGAGAGAGAGAGAGAGAGAGAGAGAGAGAGAGAGAGAGAGAGAGAGAGGGAGAATTTACATTGCTTCAATAACCAGTAGGGCTATATCTGAACTTCGCCAGTCAAACACTGTGCAACCTGTGAAGACTGTCACTACTTGTGTAGACTATTTCACATTTCTGTTGGGATTTTTTTTTAATTTTTATGTTGATAAAAAATTTTCCAAGCTATGTGGAATAATTTGAATTCTATGAAGGAATTAGCTCTATGTATTTACATATACAAAAAATATGAGATACATATATATAAAAATATATGTGTATGTTAATTTCTGCTATTTATTAGTTGTCTCTAAAAGATTTTAATAGTAACCAAGATCAACTTGATTTTGATGCTTGTGAAAAAGAAGTATATCTTAAATGTTGTATCAGTAACAGAGAAACTTTAGACAGGGGGTGCTTTTTGGGTGGTGGGTTTTTTTGGGAGGGGTAAAAGGGCTCTATTTTTTTGGTTGAATGGAAGTTTTAATGGTTTTGACCACAATCTTGTTTAGACATCTGAAGAAACTGGAATCTTTAAGAATAGAAATAAATCAAAACAAATAAAGAGCAGCGAGACACTGCAACAGAGTGTCCAGGGAATCTGTGGATGCCCAATCCCCAGAAGAGTTCAAAGCCAGATGGATGAGCAACTTGCTCTATTGGAAGGTGTTCTCTTGGCAGGAAGGGTTTGAACTGCATGATTTTTAAGGTACCTTTCAACACAAACCTTTCTAAGATTCTATGAAAATTTGGTGAGGGTTCAATGTATTCAGAGCCCTGCACATCAACCCAGAGACACCTGTAACATGATCACATCTATGTAACATACTGGCCTTTCCTAGCTAGGAATTAGTCACTGGTGGTTTCATCACAGGAAGGGAGCAAAGTTCATAGGGATCAAACCCCTCTGTTTCAATTTTTGACTTTCTAACTGTGCCTCAGCTGGGGTATTTTACTCGGATAGTGTTTGACTGGGGAAGTTCAGATACAGCCCTACTTCCAAAAGTGGTCTTTGCAGCAACATAAGAGGGTGAAGCCCTGGAGGTGAAACGACTTATATTGTTAGAAGTGTATTTCCCTTCTTTTACCCCTTTCCCAGTAAAGCAACATCTCTGACTCTCCTTCACTGACAGAGCTGTGCTGGCAGAAGGCTCTGTCATCATCAGCTTTCAAACTGCAGCTGGTTGCTAGCCCACTTCTGCAGTGGAGCTGTGACACTGACACTTCCATGCGGCTCACAGCAAAAGATATATTTAACTTAGAATAATATCCCAGTGAGAAGGTGGAAAACACAAGTGAAATGGCCTATTCTGACAATCATTCCAAAGCTGGTGTTAATGTCTTTGGATTGCAAAGTGGAGAAAAATAAATAGCTGAAGTGCTTTACCGATTAATGCAAAGCAAATAACTCTCAACAACCAGGGTCAATGACTGTCACTGTTGCAGCTGTGATCATCACGCAAACTGTCCTCACTTCATTCATGTAATGTCCTACACCTGCATGCTAGCTGTAAAGAGTCCCCAAAGTGCCTGCTGAGTCACAACAAATGGCACTGGAATGGGAGGAGACCTATCAGTTTAACTGGCCAGATAGCAATGCTTGTTGGGGCACATTTGGTCATCATCCAGAGGGCACTGAAAAAAGTTTTTCACCACCAATGCCATCCTTACAGTTTCTCCCTTCTCGGCCATTCCAGTTTTCTCTAAGAGGGAAAATAAATAGCTGACCGAATTAAATCTGACAAATGGGACATTCACTCTTTTTTTTTTTTTTTTTTTTCCCCAAATGCTTGTCAGTAACAATAGACTTTTCATGTTTCTGGTTGAACATAATCCTAGAGATTAGCAATTAAGAAGAAATAATAGGGCCTGATCTTATGCGATATGGAAAGCATTATTGTTCCTGCTATATGGATGGAGAGAAAGTTGGAAGGGGTTCAGAAAAAGGGCTAAATAAAAGGATAAGTCATGCCTTCTAAACATGGCTCATAGGCAGCTCTGGCTACATACTTTATTAAAGAGAAGGCTAAGAGGTGATTTGATTGTAGTCAATACATATTGTAAATTTCTCACAGAGACTGCTGTAAGCTAGAAATCATTGCATAAAAGTTTCACAGGCTGGAAGACATTTGTAACAGCAAAACTAGAATAACTTTGAGTCATGATGGACTCATGCTTACCTAATAACATTTCATCAAGATTTCATTTGCCCTCACCCTATGAAGGCCATGCTATAATTTATCCATGTGATAAATATTTGCTGTACGAGCTAATTAATGAAATTCATTGGTTAAACTACATCATGGTAATATTATTTTCTATTCTTATAAATCTATCTGCATCTCAAAAATTAGTTTTGCTTCTCTTTTTGTTTCTGTGCCATTGATGCAGAGGTTCTAGGTTCTGCTTTCAGAATATAATGAAGTTTAAGAATTTAAAAATCCCAACTTGCATAGCAGTCACCTAAAAAAATTTACATGAGTGCCTGGCCACTGTAAGAAGAGAACTTGGCAATATTCTGTCACATTCAACAGTAGTTAAGACTCCTAACGGCAATATTCTGAAGTGAGAAATTCTGCAGTATTTTCTGCTCTACAGTCTAATACGATTTTTAGATGATAAACAAGTTAAAATACTTGTGAAATGAAGATAAAACACAGATAAACCTAAGCTTGCTGCCATTTAATTTTGGAGGTATCTGCCACACAGCTGTATATTACAAGACACAATACAGAGCAAGAAAGATTTGTTTTGTTTTGTTTTGTTTTGTTTTCCTTAAGCTGCAACACCTTTTGCTTTTATTTGGAACTGGAAGTTCCTGGTTCAGACGTCAGTGTCTTGGCTAAGATAACATCTATCACATTTAGATACAGAGGCTTAATTCAGTGCATGGTCAGTCAACCATGAAGTTCATATTTGGTTCTGGATATTAAGTTCCCAGGAATTCAAGGAGTCTTGTGTCTGTGGAGGTGCTTTAGGCTGATGTCTAGTGCAATGTGAAAAAGAATAAAGTACATTGATGCACGGTAGAAACCTTCAGTCTGTAAGTGTGACCCTTGCTGTGCACAACTGGGTGCCACAAGCCAAAGAGGGTGCTAAACCTTAAGCACCAAAAGAATGACAAGAAGAAATTGGTTAGCACACTAAATACTCTGAATTTTCACAGCAAACTAACATCATGTTATTTAGCACAGGTTTTCTGTAATTGTGATAAAGTGAGAAAAATCTCAGTGCTCAATGGCCCTTAAACTCTCCCTTCCATCTCTGTGATGGGGTTATCTTGCTCTTGGTACTTAGGGTGCAGGGGGCCATAATATAAAACATGCAGAAATAATGGATGACTCAAGATCTGTTAAAGAACCTTTTTGTTTCCAGAGCTGTTACTGCTTCAATTGTTTGTCTGTGTCTTTGCTTCAGTATTTATAGAAAGGATCACAGTTCCTTTACCACTCCTGCTGTGTTGCTGTCAACCATTAACTTTCTTTGAAAACTCTGAAACATGGGAATGTACCTGGTCCATTCAGCACTGCAGGAGGTTGCAATGCACTAGGGCATTTCCAGACCTATCAGAAGATGATCATATACTGGTTACCCTGGAAGAATATTAAGCCTCTATGAAAAGTCTGAGAAATTTTGCATTAACTTCAGTTAGGTCTGAAGAGATGTGAATAAGGTTGATAGATGCTCTCTGGGAAAAGAAAAATACCCAAAGTTTTCTACTATACAATTTGCAGAAGTCATGGGGAAAAAAGAAGCGGTTAAGAATGTGAAAAATTAGGTCAAAGTGAGCTACAAAAATGGGAAAAAACTTTTAGGCAGCCCATTTTACTGCCAAGATAAAATACGATTATAAAATACAGAGGGAGAAGTGGACAATGTCAGTATAGTGAACTCAATACTTGAAAAAAAGAGTCCAGAGACTAAGATGTTATGAGTATGGTTCATGACAGGCAAAGCTGGGTAGATTTTACTGAAAATCATAGAGCAGTAACACAATTGTAAAGGGCAGGGAGAAACTAAAAATGCCAGTCTTTGTCAGTTTCTACATAAAGAAAAGATAACGAGTTTTAGTCAACAAAGATTCATGGAACGGGAGCTAGTTGACATCTGAGTGGCTCCTGAGACATCATTCCCTAAACACTGTGACTCTGAAACCAGCACAAATTCAAACTCCCAGCAAAGCCTTCAGCATCTTGTTTGTGTTACCCAGAGCACCAGAAAGATTTGCACTATGAGCATGCACAGGTGCTCTGAAAACATGTGTGATACACTGCTTAACTACATACAATACAAGTTTAACCATAAAGTGTCACGACCTATCATCATCACTCAAGTTTGAAACACCACTGTTTGTTATCGCTCTTGGTTGAGAGATGCCTTTTTCCAGCCTTGTTCTTGCACATGACACACTGGATTCATGCCCAATGTCCTGTTCCTCCCCAGAAGTCTGCAAACCCATCTGAGTTACCTCAGCCAGTGTCTGAGTTGTTTTTCTTCTTTACAGAACACCACAGCATGTACAGAGAATGTTTCATGGCCACAGGACAATATTTTGGATGTGTTCCTGCTCTCCTGTACCACACAACTGAGAGAACTCAGTTCTGTTTGAAAACACCGTGCTCTGATGAACAGCTAGAGATTACAGATATGTATCCACTTGAGGGCATTGTTATGGCCTAGTTAAACTGAATAAATTGCACACTTCTAGACTTGCAAGTTTTCCACTGGGAATACTTCACTGTAGAAATATGTTCTAAATATTGGCCTAAATGGGAGGGTAGGACCCAAGTGAAAATCATTGATCAACTTTGGAATGAAACATTGTTCTTTAAATATGAATGGGTTTGCAAATGAGAATTCTACAATGTGAAACACCATTTTTTTAAATATTATTATCATAATAAGCAAACAAACAAACAAAAAAAACCCTACTGAGCACAGTAATTGAAGTAGACTTCATCCTGATCTGAAAATTAATCAGAATAAGGTACAAGACATTGAATGGGGAAGTACATTTATCATTTAAAAAGACATTTACAAATGTTTTAGCAATTTAAACTGATGCTCTACAGTCCAAAATAAGTGCGACAGCATTAATGGATGTGCACATACAGCTACAGGATATGTTGGCATAGCTATCAATGATTTGGTAAATAACATCTTTTCTGTGATTAAAAAATAAACCGTTTAATACATGTTTGTTGGGGGGGGGTTGATGGTTTTTTGGTTTTTTTTTGTTTGGTTGGTTGGGGTTTTTTTTCCTTTGTTTTTTTTCCTTCCCCCAAAATTGTAAAGGAAAGAATAAAGATGAAATTTTCTGGTTTGAAACTGAATACCTTATTTTAAGCTGCAGTTCCCATTCCCCTTTAGCAGTTTTCAGCTGAGTTTTGTTTGAGATTGGGGAAAGAGAGGAGGAACCAGTTGAATTTTTTTCTTTTAACTCTCAGTAGTTCCTATAAAAAACATTGCTACAAATCTACTAAAAACTGTATCAAACATGATCGTGATCTCTACTCTTACCTTTCCACACACACATACTGATATGAACCAAAAGCATTACATGAGTAAATTGTACATGAACAATACTTTTATTTTACTATTCAACCTGTCCAGAAGTAGTGGTCTAAATAACAGAGCATGGGTGAGAGTTGAGACCCTCTAAAGCTTTATACAGGGTAACAGATATTGGGCTTTCAGTGTTGAACAGCAAAAAAATTAAGTCACAGGCACATATCAATTCACTCTACTTATGAAGGGGAAGAAATATCCCATTTCTTATACTTGGAAATGTGAATAAGCAGGTAGATAAAGCATTGCGTAATAAAGGAAATAAATGCAGCAGAAATGTTTAACAGTCAACTGAAATTCAGGTTAGTTTTCTTTAGCTGTATTCCCCGGCTGTTACATTTTGTGATTTATTTTCTTGCTTTTGGAGAAAACCAGCTGCTAAGAGGTTAATCCCCTAGCACAGTATCTCACCTGCAATTGCTTTGCTCTCCCGAGCTCCCAGCAGACAGTCTGCAGCTCCGCTGATGTAATGCTGTTTGGCTACGCTTTAACTTTCCTCTTTGTGCTCTGTGTATGTACCCACTTTATTACAAGGCAGAAAGATAACCCATTTCCAATCCATCTATCCCAATACCATAAGAAGCTGAGGCAATAACAATTATCTCTATCCTTACATTTTCTCTCTTCTCTGAATAGTTCTTGTACAGTAATGAATTGTAACAGCTCCTTCACACAGATTTCTCTCCCATATAATTAATGTCCTAAGATATTCTATTTACTGGTGAAGCAGTTTGAATCAAGAAGTGATTACTTTTGAAGTAAACAGAGCTGCTAACCACATTTCACAAAGACGACAGCAGTTTCCCTTAAAAAAACCCAAACAAAACAAATGCACAAAAAAACCCAAAAAACCAAACCAACCAACCAACAACCAAACAAAAACCCCACAACTAGGAAAAAACAAACAAACAAACAAAAAACCAACCAAACAAAAAAGAAAACCACAGAGAAAGGACAGAAAATGGATCTTTGCAAAACTAGACTCTGGGATATTTTGCCTTCATATATACCCCTTCCAAAAACCACTGCACATGTTTTATTTTATGGGGGTTTTTTTGTTCTATAGTTAGAAAAGGGAGTGTCCCAATCAGCTGGCTGATTTTGAACTCTGGATTGTCACAGTTTGAATTAGAATATGTTATTTTTCTGCAAATTAAAAACATAGGTAGATCCATGAGCCATCAGAAAGTGCTGTTTTTCTGAAAGGCAGCTTCCCAAGGAAATTTTTGAGTAAAACATTTTTTTTTCTGTCCTGAATATCTGTGATGAAATATGTAATATTCTTATGCAGTTGTAGATACAAAACAAGCCTGCACGCTGCATGAGATGACCAGTGCTAACTGGCACTGGATTGATAGCCCAGAAGACCCCTTATAACTTATCCCCTGCAGTCAGAACAAGCTCATAGAAAAGAATCTCCATTACTTCTGGAAGCATTGCTTATTTTCCTGCCCAACCTACTTGATATCTCCTGGTTTTTAGTCTTTTGGAAAGGGAAATGAATATTTGTGAAAGTATGTTAGGAATGGGATGGCTGACACTTCTCATTGCGAAGTAAACATAAAAAACTTTTGTTTGATTCCACATATTTACAGTACTAAATGTAATTATGCTGCACTGTGCTTTAGACATACAAAGCCCTGTCCAGCTCTTTGAGAAGTTAAGAGCAGTGCTTATTCCCAGCCTTACCAATGGTAAAATTATTTTCCTGAGAAATGGGAGAAGATCATCCATGATTCTTCCATCTCCCGATAGGAATTGCAGTACTTCATATTTTAGGATAAGCCACAAACACTAGGCTATTGCAGTGCAAGTCATAACCACTCCGTTATTTGCCTGAACAATTGCAACTGATCTGAATTCTGAAAGTATTACAGTGACTCTCCAAACTACCAATGTCTCAGAGACTATGCTACTGCTGGTAATAATTATGGTAACTCAGTTTAGGAAACTCAGTCAGCCAACAGGAATGCTTAGGTTCCTACCTAGATGATCAGAAGGCAGGCATTTCATTAGTACACCATAATTTACTCTTCAGAGGCACTGAATATGCTTTCTTCATGGTACAAAGAGCCTGTAACTTCAGTTTACACTCTCAGAAGCAATCTACATTCCATACGCTAAGAAATCTAAACGAAGCTTCTGAAATAAACCATCACGCTGTGGTGGGGGCATACTATCAGGTGTAGAGCTTGCTTTCTTAGACTTTACGAAGACCAAAACGGGTGCCTATATTAGCCCCTACAAACACAGACTGAGGTCATAATAAGGAATTGAATCTGAAATGCCCGTATTGTCATTAACTGTATTTGTTCTCTGTTTTGAGCTCTTTACATTTTCTAGGTCATATTTAATCATTTACAATTCACAGGTGGATCTCCTTACTAAGGACATGCCTGTGCTTGTAGCAGCGGACATCATTTCACATTCATGAGAAACAAAGCACCTAGTAAGTCTTATAACATCAATAGACACTTGCTGCATTGCATCTTCCTAATCTCCTTCGCACCCCATACCCTTCACTGTCTTTCCCTACTTTGTTTGCCTTTGAGATGTTTGGAAATCCTTGGCTTTCATATTTTAATATTCATCTCCACAGTTTAGTGGAGGATCTCCTTATTTCAAGCATCTGATTTATTAGGGAAAGACAACTAAATGGAGTAACTAATTAACAGGATGTTCCTACAGAGTAAAAGAAATTGTCTTCCAGCAATAATTTTGGTAAAGGTTTGTTAATAGCAAACAGATTGCTTTTGGAAGAATCCTACAGAGCCCTTAAATGTGCAAAACAGTCTCAAGATTTCCTCTGGAATCTCAGCTGAGAAGGATCAACAACTGCAAAGCGGAAGAAGTCTTCACAAGAGTCCAGTTTTGGACTAAAGGAAGGATATGACTTCATAGCTTCATAAGAACATTTCTCCTTTCCAAGAACTTGAGCTGGACATTACCTGGTCTTTAAAATTATCACCTTTGGGATCTGCCAAAGAATTTTCAAAATGGAGGTAGTGAACTGCTGCAGTTTTACCTAAAAACAGTGAAAGCCCCACAAGTAGTGGTGGTAGGAGACCCATATGTTTTCTTGCTCAAACACAGATGGAATGTGTGATAGACACTGAGCAGCTGAAAATGTGAAATATGAACTCAAATGTAAAAACATATTTGGTCTGCAAGTATCCCTTTGTACAGTTCCTGCCTGAGCACTGCTCTTGCTATCTCTGATATTAATGAAACACTGAGTAAAATGGCTCACTGTTTGTTCCAATTACCTCTAAATAGTTTAGTACATCAGATATAACCTCAGGGTTTAAAAAAATCCTTTTAAGTGCTTTTTCAAAATTCAGGTGGTATGTCTTATTGTTAATTTCAAAGTGTACAGAGTGACTTTTTTTTCTTTTAATAATGTGGAGATTCAGATCCTCTCAGTAAATGGAATATTTGATTTTCTCCTGTAAAATAGTGGAGAACTGCCTTCTTGGTAGTAAAATGTGTGAGAAAATAAGATACATAACATCTCAAGCCCTTTGAAACCAAGAATAAGTGAAGATTTTTGTTTAGCAGCTGACTGAATATAGAATTATTTTTTGCTTTTTGGATGATAGAGTAATTAATTTTTGTAGTGGAATTTGATTATTAATAAATGTATAAGGCTTGTATGGAATTATTTTTTGCTTTTATTTGCTTGTTTTTATTTGAAGAACCCCATAGCTCAATGTTCAGCTAAGTGATGAGAAAACAACACATATGTGTATGTTTCTTGAATTTATAATTTAATTCTTCCATGGTTTATTTTTGGGGCTGGGTTTTTTTTTTCTTTTTTCTTTTTTCTTTTTTCTTTTTTCTTTTTTCTTTTTTCTTTTTTCTTTTTTCTTTTTTCTTT
>JAWWEU010000091.1:66690477-66702592 GCA_035583155.1 Acropternis orthonyx
CCATTTTTTTTTTTTTTTTTTTTTTTTTTTTTTTTCCCTCCCAGATGCTTTTTCCATCATTATTTGAGAACCAGCTAGAGATTTGCTTGGCACTAAGGGTGCTAAGGGAAATGCTGGAGTTGTTCTAATGCATTTGTGTCTGGGCTATTCTCAAACAGCAGGGGGGCTTTGTCATGTCAGCCATATTTTAAAGTTATGACAACATTAATCTTGACATTGAATCATAATTACTCCTCACCTGGGGTTTGATGTACCCAGAATTGCCACTTGCTGCTGTGAGCAAGTGTTTCACATTAGCAGTGATATAAACCCAGGTAACACATAAAGTGGGAGAATAGGGGAAATGGGTCTTGGCAATTTGCTAAAGCTTTTTATGTAGTCTTAATAATGTAAAATGCCAGCCTAGATTTCAGTAAACTGCACACTCTGAAATGTTGCTGCTACAAATGCAGTGGTCTCGCAGCAAGGGCTGACTTTCAGGTCAAATAGAAAGCAACATTTTGTAACTTTTAAATGAAAGAAAATCTCTTTTTGCTGCACTGACAACTCAGATCAAGTGATAAAAACTGTACTCTGAGCAACAAATTTTGCATGCATGTGCAATATGTTTTGTCACTCTTCATTCATGTGCTATTCTAACTTTCATTCAAGAGTTGTGCCAGTTTTGTTTTAACAAAGACTCCAAATATTCCTGCTGGGTAAGCACAGCCGTGAAAGCATGTGAATTGAGGCAGGAAGATACTAACAAACCGAGTGTGTGTGCACAAGTGTAGGTTAAAGCACTGGGTTTTTGAACTCCGTGAGCTAACTGTGAATTCCTGTTCATTGCAAAGTTCCTCTGTGACTTTCAGCACTAAGCGATGATGATTTGGCACGTTTCACCCAACTTTAAGTATTAAAGTCATACCTGAAGAATACCCACATCTGAAAGCTTGTTCTCCCTGGGTTTCTTCTGCAGTCAATTGACAAAGATGGAGAACCCAAAAGAGTGATTCAGATTACAGGTGGCCTTATTCTCCCTCTATCAGGAGCTTAAGTGACTAAGCATGTCAGCTAACACCTGGGCTTAGAGCAATGCATCAAAGACTTAGAGCCCGATGGGATATAAGGACTTGAGTATCTAATCTAGGACTTACACAAAATGTACAGTAAGCACTTAAACTGTCATCCTTACCTGACCCCTAATGTCCAAGGAGCTTAAAATCCTTTGCCATCTGACTTCTTTAGTTTAAAGTTCCCTAGGTACCTATAACTGTATTAAGGTTTGGCAGCGATGAGCTGCCTAACTCACACCTAATATTGATTACAATGCAGCAACTAAGGCTTTCTTCTGTCCAAGTCTCCTGGGGGATCTAATTCTAGCAGACAGTCTTAAAAAGGCCTAATAAGCATTTATAGTAATAGGGATATCTATGAGTTGCAGTGGTTTCCACCTCTCTTTTCAAGCAGATTAATGGTTGTCATCTCTTCTTTAAATTAATGTCTTAAAACTATGAGCACTTTGCAAAGACGTGGGAGACATGCTCAGTTCCACACTTCAATGGGGCTCAAACGTTTCTCCAGCAAGCATGTGCCAAACAACATGATGTATGCCATCTCACCTGGAGGCAAAAGATAGAGAACACTGATTTTCCCTCTATCTGCTGAAGCTATATTATTCATTCATCCAAATTTTGATGGTGGAGGATGAACACAGAGATATAGAGCAAAAAGGCAAAAAGAACGCTGCAATAGTTAGGTCATTTGGTGGAGACAGAGATAAACCACCTTGCATGTTCTGGGAAGCCACAGTTTACATTCTAAGTACCTATAAGTTAACATGTATGTTGTTTGTCTGCATACTAGTTTATCCTGCAGTACTTTTTTGCATGCTGGTATCTTAAGGACCTCAGAATTTAATCACATATCCAATTAGAGAAATGCTTTGTGTCCTGTTCAGATGCTTGATTTACACACTTAAGCTTATTGTTTGATACATAAGATGGCTGAAATCGTGCTTTTGCATCCTTGATAAGTCAGCACTGTGTCCAAATTCTGAATTACCAGCTGAAATGAAATGTTGCTTTGATACTCAACAGAGATGAAAAGTTGCCTGAAAATATATACCTTGTTTAGATACCAACAAACAAGTACTAGAAAGCCTAAAAGAGAGAGGTCTAGTTTTAGTCATACATCATTATCACATTTGTGTTTCTTAAGGACATCTAAATCTCCAGAGATACTTTAGTGACCTTACGGCTCTTCATGTCTGCCATCTGACTCTGTGTGTTTAAACGGAAAACTGTAATCTGTTAACCTGGATGAATCAATAGTCTGGGTCCACTTTCTATGGAACGTATGCTCACACCATAACTGGCAGTATTAGCTGAGGAGTGAATGAGTATACACTGATGAGTTATTTCCATGACTAGAATCACCTTCCTGTATTACTTTTATGGAACATTGCCGAGATGTGGTAGAAGGTCTTGTTGGTAATGGTGGAAATCCAGTAGTAGCATACAAATGCAGTAAAACCATAGATACACTCATTAGGTTTCATGCATGCATCTGTGTGTACAGCCAGGCATACATATGCATACACAATTGTTCCTCTGTTAAGCTGCCCCTTGAACTGGTCTTTAAGCCAGTGGCACATGAAAGGGGCAAGTGTAGATTTTTGCCTGTCAGTGCCCTCAGGAAAGTTGAGACCCTGGTGTATGACCAGTCTGTTGGTGTCTCTCAATGAGACCCTTCACCAACAGATTCACAAGACCGGAGGGTGATTTGACTGCCCTTGTCAGGTGGGCTCAGTGTGGAGACCCCTCAGAAGACCTTTGCAAAGCGTTATCCACTGCTGCCAACTGAAAGAACTCACTCTAGATGTTCATGGAGTAAGTCTTTATTATTACAAATTGTGACAGATTAATAAAGTTTGAGGGTTATTGGTGATAGGGTCTGGCTGTAAAAACATGTTTTAGAACAATCTACTGATATATTAAACAAGCATAAGTGCTAATACAGAGCCATCTACTAACATACTGTAAAGCAAGCACAAACAAAAACTCTAGCAGCATTCAACATGTTTACAGTATAGTTCTCACCAAGGGCATGCATGTAGGAGGAGAAGATTGATTAGCTTATTGATTTACCACAGCAGTTTCAGTGAAGTCTTCCCCAATTTTGCCCCTATCCCCAACTTATTTTTATACTATTTCTTTATGTTTAGGTGGATCTTGAGTGAGTCTATTCATAAATACCTTCTATTTCTGATTGGTGTAAAGTTCTCTTGCTGTTCCTAATGGGAGGTGAAGGTGATCATGGCTTGGCACCTGAGGAGGCAGTTCAACAAGGTTGTTGGCTCAGGAGCAGAACACCTTGATCCATCTCCCTTGGCTGTCAGGTAGTTTAGGGTATCATGGTCTTCAAAATGCCACAATGTGCCCTCTTTCTCCTGGAGTCTGAATGGAGGGTGGCCACATAGTCTTCACTTTGTTCCGTGTTTCATTACATCCCTCAGAGCAGATGCTTAGCACTGTATAGGGAACATGTTGACTCAGTTCCATTCAGGGAGCAGCAGCTACATTTTACCTTAGGATTCTTAATCTCCTCTAAATTTTAACACTATCCATCCTCCCACAGCTGGTAAAACACAGATTTAAATATCACTCTACTTAGGAAAGCTGATGAATCACACAGTGAGGAAATTTGTTGATAACTGGGATCTTAAATGTTCAGTGGTAAAACCCAGTGATAATCTGTATTAACTCCTTGGGATATTAGCACTTGTCTTATGCCTTGCAGAGAAGGATACATTCAGTAAGAGCTTGTGAGGTAACATGTCTAGTGACTATCATAATAAATATAATTAATAAGAACAGAAACTCCTGAGAATATAGACACAATTTTTTGAGAGTTTTCTGATTACTTTATTGACCACTCTTACTCAGTTTACTTTAAATTACAGAATCATAGAGTATGTTGATCCGGAAGGGACCCATCAGAATCATGTAGTCTGACTACTGGCCCTTCAAAGGACCTCCCAAGAATCCCACCATGTGCCTAAGGGTGTTGTTCTAACACTTCTTGAAATCAGACAGAAGTGTTTGATAAAACCCTTTCTGTATGTGTTTGGTTTTGCAAACTGTTGACTGAAAGGCACATTTCACACAGCCCACATAGCAATATTTGAGCAAAATGAGCAGAAAATATATAAGAATGGTGCATTAGACATGTGACTTCCTAAGGAGAGTGAAATTGCAAACCATGAAAGGCAGAGAAGAATTGGAATAATGGATTTTTCCATGCCTATGTGAAGCATGACAGTCTAGACAAAGTCAGATAAGGTGTTTTGCTGGGATTGATCCTTCTCAGATTAACACTACTACTCATTAGATTTTTGGCTGCAAAATTTTGCTTGCTTATTTTGTTTTGTTATGTGAAATTCACATTTAAAGAGAATAGGAACACCTCAGAACATATTCATCCAAACTGTTTTTATTTTAAAGAAAGGTTGCAAAGTTTACAAAACCCTAAGTCAACTAAAGAACTTGGGGAACTGTGATTCATAGACCAGATCCCCACCTTTCTGATTATTACCTCAGATCCACACTGTTACACTGCATCACACCAACCATCACATTATCTTCCCTGAATTTGCCACAAGTTCCCTCAAGCAATGGGAAGGATGGACAACATCAAACCCTTTGTATTGAAATGTATGTCCCACTGTATTACCTTAACCAGATCTTTCAGATGGTCCTTCCATTCTGTTTCCATTATATCAAAACTTCAAAAGCACAGCATTACATTTCTTCACAAATTGGACAAGATGTAGAATTACTGTGATGGCAGCTGAGCCACTAGAGGTTGTTATACTTGTCTCAATCAATATAAAATGCCACTATCTCACGCACATGCATTCAACTTACAATCATAGGAGAATGAAAGAACTAAAAGTGATAGCCACATGCATATCTTATGACTGTTTACTTAAGAAAAATCTCCAAGGTTATTCAGCAGAAACACAAATATTGGACATTTGTTATATATAGTTAATGGTAAGATATAAAAATATGCTGAAGCAAGCAAAGGAAATTTATCAGCCAATTTAAGGCTTCACACCTAAAAAAATGTTCCTGCTTCTTTGTCGTTTCCACTTTTGAGTGTATAATTCAAAACTGTGCATAACAAAAACAGATTAATATAGTTCTTGCTTGTGAAGCTACTGAAACATTTTTTTTGTCTTCTACTGCTTTAAAAGATTTTTACCTTGCAATTTCAAATAGAAATATTTCTTGTTACTAAAGAGGAAGTAAAATCACATATAAATGTTTGAACTGGATTTTACTGGCACATGTTTGGTACCAAATTTGTCCTCTGTTTTTGCTGAAGCCTAATTGTATTTTACACCCCTTAACATTAAAGCAGCACCAGACCTTTTCACAACCAAAGAGTTGCTCAAATCATGCCCCAAACCTTTTCCTTTCTTTCTTTTCTGGGCCTTGATTTAACACTTACGTGCTAAATTTAGCACTTGAATGCTAGTACTATTAGTAAATGAGAAAAGACTTTCCTCATAAGGACAGTTTCTTAAGTAATGAAGTCACTTAAACACTAAATCTCATTGACTTTAAATTAAACAGTGATTGGATAAAAATATTAAATGCTTGTGAAGAAACATTGGAAAACTGACCTTTCCTCAGGCAAATGTTCTAACCACTACTCTAGGGAATTTTATTCCTAATCTCAGTGGCCAAAGAAAATTAATTTAAGAGAAAAGAAATTTGTCAGAGGGGTGCACTTAGAGTGAATTGAGACTTGGTATGTTACTTTTCAACCTACCTTTGAATACACACAATGACAAGGCTACTATTTCTCTGAAGAAAAACCTGGTTTTTCTGCATATCATGGAAATGCTGAGAAGAGAATCTGGTTTGGTCATCTCTGATTTTTTTTTAATCACTCAGCTTAAACTCCTGTATTCACAACTTTTAAGTCATCATTTTTCATATATTTTAAATGAATGTAAGTAGAATGTAATGTATTGGACAACTATGATTCTTCCTTAAAGATTAAAAGCACAAAAAAGCACAAGATTAAGGAACCTGAAGGGGTTTCAAAATAAAGAAGCCACAATTTCCTTCTTTTGAATTTTCTGGAGAAACTGAGAAGTTTTGTGTCCATTTCATTCTGATGCCCTTATATTTTGGGTCCTAAAAAGAGGCAAAACAGAAACCATGATCCCCTGTAAAAAAAATTATTGTAGAATTTAGCTCAAAACTGTAGTCACTAGCATTTGAATAAATTACTGCAAGTACCTTCATGGAAGTTCTGCACAGACCACCTCACACCTGACATCAACATGCAGGCAGCAAGTGTCTGTCCAGTCTCCATTATCCATATTATCTGGGCTGTCAGAGACTAAGACTATGCAGATCCTTAGACCCACACTCCACATAAGTACCAAAATTCAAGAGTCTGAGGTCTACAGATGGTTTCGAGTTTAGCAGCAGGTTCCACTGCCCAAGAATCTCAGACCAGCTTAGGCTGGATGAGACCTCTGGAGATCATGTGGTCCACAGCCTTGCTCAAAGTATAGGTTAAAATCATGTTTCAAACCACATTCAAAGCTAAAATAAGTGCTAAAATAGGTGTCTCCTTTGGTGCTGAGTATTTTTCCAGTGCCTAGTATTTTCAAAGAGATACCGAAGTTTTAGAAAATTAAAACAAGGGTAGATTGATCTGGTCACTGGTGTTACCTATTATAAATTTATGATATATGACAGGAAAATAAATCACCTGCTATTGATTCTGGATTATGAGTGTGTTGTGTTTAATTACTTCTACAGCATCCTTTATCTCTTTTCCAACCCTGGAGAACAAGAATTGTTATTACATATTACCCTCTCATCTTCAGGAATCCAATGATCCTTAGATTTCAAGTATAAGAATTCTCCTGACCAGAGAGTAAACCAGGAACTTGAAGATCCCTTGAAAGTTAAAAAAAATCCACAAGTTTATTTGTGACACACCTCCGCTCCTTCACAACTGTGCTAATGATGCTTCAGCATTTGCTCAAAAGAAAAATCTACCCTTTGGTTCAACACCTCAGGCTTTTTTCTCCGTGAATAAAGATATCCTCTTCTGAAAAACTTTTTTTTAATTACTGTCATCACTTAACTTACTACATTTCTGAGCACCACGCAGCACAATGATAAAACACCCATTATAATTCCTAGTAAGCTGCAGCAAAGTTCATAACAAGTGAAGTCTAGTTCTGCAGCATAGCTAGACTTTGTTGCCCGGCAAAATTTGTTTCATATTATAGCCTGAAAAGTAAAAGTGGAAAAAATAAAGTGATTATAAATGAGGTCTCCAAAGAAAAGGGAAAAAAAAAAAAGTAGAAATATTTAATATAGATTATCATGCAAAAAAGTTTTTCATATCGTAAATGTTAATAAAATAAGATTTAACAAAACTCTCCAAGGAGGTGGCCCAGAGGAGTTTATCAAAATGAGCATTAACTGAAGAAAAAAAGAAAAAAAAGAGCTTAGGGTTAAATTGAATTCTGGGTGAAAAACTAAAACCCATCACTGAGGTACTGGATCACAGTTGTGTACAACTTTTTTTTTTTTTTTTTTAGAATAACATATACAAATTATAAAATATAGCAGAAGACTTAGAGGAAAAGTAGCAAAAAAGAAAATTAGTCTAATTCAAAATATGTTTTCTATAGTCGGTGCAAATAGTGGAACTGAGATAAGTTCAAGGTGAAATCAGATGTACTGAGTTGGGTAAAGTTCAATCAAGCCTGATTTTTTAAAAGGTGAAATCCAAGAGATTTCGACTCCCAGATACTCTTGTTATATTTCAATTTGAGATTTTCTTTTTTTTTTTTTCCCTCTTAAGCTGTCTAGATGCTTCTGAAAACATTGCTCTGGGTCAGTCTAATTCATAATTAGATTTTAAACTACTGGGTGTACTGGGAAGATCAGACAAAATTCAAATTTGCTCTGACTGCTTTTCAAAAAAAAAAAAAAAAAAAAAAAAAAAAAAAAAAAAAGGGAATTGATATAGTACAGGGTACAGTGAGCTGAAGGGGAGTTCAACTCTCCTGTTTAATGTCAAGTGGAACCAAGGGTCATGCACTATTTGACTCCTGACCTGTCTTCCCATTCCTCTTGAGAAAACCACATTCACCTCACATGGAGCCTGAGATTCCCACTGGCTGAACTGTGCCAGCATTTAAGCAGTGAGAGAACTGGTACAGGTCTCTTGCATTTTGGTTTTGTATGTTTTCATGGTTAAACGACACAAATAACAGCATTAATAATAACTACACAAGCTAAAGCAGCATTTAATCTCCTTATCAAAACATGTTCTTGCTCCCCTATTACCCTCTTTTTGGTTTATCTTTTTTCTAGATATCATTTTACCTGTGTGCAGGTGAATTCCAGATTAGCTCATAGAGAAAGTCACAGTTCTTTTATAATTCAGCAGCAGCAGCTCTCATCGTCAGTGACAACCCCTACTCAGGTGGTATTGAGGTGGTATTGAGAAGTATTTTCAGATTCTCTACAGAAAGGACCTAATACCTCCCAGTACCTAAATTTCAACCATACTTTTTGAAAAGGCCCATTACTTGATTTTTGAAGACACAAGTGAAATACATGTGTTTTCTTCTTATGGAAAGTCAATGGGAAGGTAGCACCCATGGCAACTCAATTGCTTTGGCAGATGTTTGCAGAGGCCCTTCTTTACCTTCCTTGCCAAAACCTGGTCAGGTTCCTGGTGGGCAAAGAACAAATTATTTTTTTTTTTCAGTTGTTGCCCTCTTGGCTTTCATGCTAAATGTGTTTCCTTATGGATGTTAGTGGTAGCAAACACAAAGAAAACACAAAAAGGGAAAACAAGTTGAAAACTGAAGCTGATCATTTTTAACAGGTAAATTATTTTAAGGGACTTTTATGACTGTTAGTGTTTCAGACTAGATATAAAGAAGAAATTCCTTTATGATGCAGACAGTGAAACACTAGAACAGATTCTTTTAGCAGAGTTCTCTGCCTGGAATAGGAAAAAACAGCTAGCAAAGCTATCTGTGGTGAATTAAGAGAGAAGCACCACAGCTCTTTCGGTGCTGAATAATGCTGAAACTAGTCTGCTTCATAAAGGCTCAATTACTCCTATATAACCCTTTAGTCATAAACCGATGACAAAATGTGGGACTAAGACTGGATCCAAATTCAGCAAGACAGCTCTCTGAGAAGGAGTTTAGAAAGCAGAGGGGCTTTTCTGCACCTTGTGACTCAGTGGGAGGGCTTCTTTAACAAACTTTATTTGAAGTTCTCATACTGCCCACCATAGTTGCCCAGACAGGCTGAAATTGCCCCATGCCTGAGAACATTCAAGGTAAAGTTGGACAGCACTCTGAGCAACCTGATCTAGTGAAAGATGTCCCTGCTCTATGCAGAGGGGTTGAACTAGGTGGTCTTTAAAGGTCCTTCCAATTCAACTCATTCCATGATTATGTAATTCTCTGACCCTATATTCCTCTTTCTCCATTATGACACTTTTTCCAAAGTTGCTTTTACGGTCTAGCTGGCAATGCTGGCCTAACTACTGGCAAACTTGGTGCACAACTCACCTTAAGAGTGATGGCTGACAAATATTACTGCATGAAATCTATACATGGTGATATGCAGAGGTTACACTGCTCTGCTCTTCTTTATTAAGAAAGCATAGAAGTACTTTTCTAACCTTAAAAATTAGTCACTGAAGGTGAGTAGAAATATTTTAAATGTGATACATCTTTCTAGCGTTGCTGTTACTACAGTATGTGCTTTTATGTGTTTGTAATTCTGTAGATGTTTCTTCTAAAATGAAATTTTCTATATATTTTTCAATTGTATTATATAACCCTGAATTTTATAATCCTGCAGAATGAACTTCATGGTTTCTTTGTGTCTACTCTCTTTGATGTAAATATCAATAAGCAGTTGTTGTTAAAATGCCATTTCTTTCCTGTTTAAACATAATCAATACAAGGGAAAAAGAAAGAAAAGAAGAGATGATATTGTCCCCACATATTATCATATTGAATATTATCATTTTTGTGCAGAGGGACAACTTTGATCATGATGTTTTAGTCTCTGACTGACACATGGGAGAGAATTTCAGCCAGCCTTTTCTATTTAGAGCCTATATGTTCTAGTTGTTTTAAAATACACAAGTGCACATCAGTAAAGGCAAATAGAGGCTTCATCTGAACGATGGAGAAATTCCAGAGAAAAATATGAACGAACATACAATAAATCAGACACATTCTGAATACATCAGACACACTGCACATGCACACATTGACTCAGTGGCGCATGGATGTGGCACAGAGATCATAAGTCTTTTCTGATGAGACTTCTGTATGTTCATAAATCCTTGACAAACTACAGTGCAGTGAGTGGAGCTAATGGAGTAGGGAGGTAAATTCCCTTAAGCCAACCTAGTCAATCTGCACTTTCACTCAGATATAACTCTTCCACCCTCATATTGCAGTTTTACAATGTAACCTGTGACAGAAATGTTGTAGAGGCCTTTATGCCCCGTCATGACTGGCTGAGGGTTCTAAGATGGCTTTTCTTGATGAATTCCACTGAATGTTCTCTCCACAAGATTTGGTGCAGAAAGGCGACTGAAAAAATCTTCCACCCAAGTCTTCAATGATCTGTTGAACTACCCTTAACTGATGATATGACCTTCTAAATTTATTAATCTAGATGTAGCTTAGCAGTTTAGGAACTGTAATTCCAATATGGAATGCTACGTAAAAATTTGCCACTCCCCACGTGCACACATGATCCAGGACAAGGAGCATCGTTCTTTTGTTTCAGTAAAAGCTAAGTCTTCTTACACCACCTTGCTTTTCTTCATCTAGACACATAGACATAATACATTTTCTGTTCTGACAAAAGAGAATTATAGCTTTGCCCCACCACATTAAGATGTTTATATTGTAAGTATTTAGAAAAACTTGTGATTATTAATGGACATTGAATGTTATTGATGGGAAGTCATCATGGGTATTTTTAGTGTGGAAGTCATCTAACTACTGAAGAGAGAGAAGCAAGGTAACAATCTTAACAGACAGGAATTGCTTATTTTTATATTGATGTTATAGATGGCCTTGAGATTTAGGCATGAATAATTTCTGTGGATTCTAAGGAAGTTCAATTTTAAATCCCTTGCACCCACTTTCCCCCTGGAATGCTGGATTCATGTCAGATCAACTTTTAAAAGAAACATTACTTTCTATATTATTTAACATTTCAAGAATCCATGAGAGAAATAAGTGATTGGTTAACACCTGAAAGCCACCTGGCATGAATTAACCACAGCACAGATCCTAATCCTTATTTCACATTGGTTCCCTTGAAGAATGGAAGCTGGAAAAACCAGGGAACTGGATTTAATGCCTTATTAGGTCTCATGTAAGTTACGCTGGCCACAGTTCAGATAGTTAACTTGATTGTGACTACTTGACTTGATTGATAATGCAGGAAACCAGAGTCTGCCATACACTGATAATAGATACTCTGAGTCACAAAGCTCGCTTGAACTTGGACTTCAGAGAAGTTGCAGTGCCTAATTTAGGCATCTGTACTTAAAAAGCCTGAACACACTTCTTAATCTACCCAAATCTCCATGTCCCAAATGCAAAGTGGAATGCTAGTGTCTTCTCTAACTGACCAATCTAGTACAAACCCAAAGATATTAAACTGGTAAGTGGTTGACAACTATAATAATAATCTAGGACTTTCTAAACTTCTAAAATGGCTAACCAGAGTCCTATGGCAAAACTAGACTCATCCAAACAGTTTTTAGTTTGACAAATACAAGTGAATTATTTAATGTTACCTCCCTGTTATTTTCTTGGCATGAGACATTCCAGGAATTGGTAGGGGTGTGGTGAGGTGAGATAGAGGGGAAAGGGACAGAGAAGGGGATGGGAGGACAGGGCAGAGAAAAGAGAGGTGGGGCAGGGAGGGGAGGGGAGGGGAGGGGAGGGGCAGGGAGGGGAGGAGAGGAGAGGAGAGGAGAGGAGAGGAGAGGAGAGGAGAGGAGAGGAGAGGAGAGGAGAGGAGAG
>JAWWEU010000091.1:66758874-66771095 GCA_035583155.1 Acropternis orthonyx
ACAAAAAGCAACCAAAACCAACAAAATAAAACAAATCAAAACAACACCACAAACAAACAAACAAACAAACAAAAACAAAAAAGAGGTTTCTGTGCTTTAAATCTTGCAAAATATCAAGTTTAAAACTGGGAACAAGAGGCAAATGTGGTAAAAAACTGGAAGAGCATAAGGCAAAGTATGCAATGATTGGAAACAGCATGGTTAGAGTTGGTCACGAGATGAAAGCTACCCAGCACTTCTGACTTTCCTGTGAAGATCACAATAGAGAGAAGCAGCAGAGTTTTCCCTACTACACTAGAAAATTTGAAAAACATTGTTCAGTTTTGCACAAAAGGTTACTGATGCAACAAACCCATGTCATATAGACATGTACTATTGCAGACGTGATACCAGTTGACTTTGAGTGGCAGTGTTGATCTGCTGGAGCGTGGGAAAGATCAGCAGAGGGATCTGGACAGGCTGGATTGTGGTATGAGTTTCAACAAAGCCAAATGTCACGTCCTCCACTTTGGTCACAATAACCCTCTGCAATGCTCCAGATGGTGAGCAGAGTGATTGGAGTGTCCCAGAAGGAAAGGACCTGGAGGTGCTGGTCAACAACAGGTGAACATGACTCAGAGTGTGCCCAGGTGGGCAACAAGGTCAAAAGCACCTGGCTTGTATCAGAAATAATGTGGCCAGCAGGCCCAGGGCAGTGATTGTTCCCCTATACCAGGCACTGATGAGACTTCACCTTGAGTGTTGTGTCCCAGTTCCAGGCCCCTCATTACAAAGAAGATATTGAGGGACTGGAGTGTGTCCAGAGGAGAGCAACAGACCTGGGGAAGAATCTATACAGTAAGTCATACTAGAAGAGACTGAGGGAGGTGGAGTTGTTTAGTCTGGAGTAAAGGAGGCCCAGGGGGCACTGTCTCACTCTCTACAACTGCCTGAATGGAGGTTGTAGCCAGACGGGAGGTGGGCTGTTCTTCCAGGCAACTAGCAACAGGACAAGAGGACATAGCCTCAAGATACAGGGGAGGTTCATGTTAGATATCAGGAAGAATTTCTTCACATAAAGGTTTGTTAAGCACTGAAACAGGCTGCCCAGGAAGATGGTGGAGTCACCATCCCTGGAAGTGGAATGACTGGACGTGGCAGTCACTGCTACGCTCTAGTTGGCAAGGTGGTGCTCAGTCAGAGGTTGGACTCACTAATTTGGAAGTCTTTTCCAACCTAAATGATTCTGTGGTTCTGTGATTTTGTGACTAATCAGGCCATGGCACAAGCCAAAAAAATCCCTTCTGCAGTCACCCATGCTATTAAACAGACAGGTGAGATTGAGCCTAGCTCATCTACTGCTCTATCAGATTTCATTCTGACACAGTGTGGGGTTAATATAGTTTTGGGCTAGTGGATAGTCTGGAGGCAGCTAATTTGTTTTAAAAGATAAATTAATGTCTGTGAGTCCAAGCTGGGCTGGACCAGAATGTTTCACTTCTGATTTCATTTACTAGCAAAACTGCGGACTTTATTTGATGATATGTTAAAAGGAAGGCATGGTCACTAACATCACATTAGTGAAAGTGAGGAGAGAATTGCACAACAGAAGCTTCCTTTACTGAAGTAGCTGAGATCCTTCTTAGAGACAGCCATGTGAAAATAGGGTGCCTAAGTTATTTTGTTTGTCTGGGCTCCATATTCAACCCAAAAGAGTCATATTTAGAGAGAAACTCATTCCAATAATCAGTTATTTATTTTACAACAGGCTAAAGTGCCCTTGGAAAATGCTTCATGTCTCTTTCTGCTGATTGCAAGAAAGAACCTAGATGGCTATTTGAAACTGGATGCTTAGCTTCCAGATGGCCATATTTACATTGGCTAATCTTAATGCATGATTAGAACTTGCCAACTACACCAAAGTAATGAAAAAGAATCTATTTAACACATAATAAAGTAGATATTCATAAATTAATTATGAGAGCCCCATAAGGACCAGGCACAACTGGTTTGGTGATGGCTAAACTCGACATATTGTACAGTGAAAACCCTTTCAATACTTTATTCAAAACACGAGATTTTTGGGGTGCACGTAAATTTCTCTTTGAGATGAACGGGACAAGACTTTATGAAGAAGTAGAAACACAAATAAGAGAACCAAAACAATAGCAATAGTAAGAAACCACGTATAAAACCATCAGATGTTTAATAATCTTGAACCCCGAATTGTATCATTAATGAAACTGGAGGCTCACTTTTGCTACAGCTGGGAAGATGATGATTACAGCTAGTGTTAGGAAGATACTACTTTCTACTAGCAATGGAATGAATTGGAGAGATAAAAGCATGCAGAGTTTGTGTCCCCCTACCAGTAGGCCACAATAGAAAGGGAGCAAATGTGTCCATTTACATTAGGGTAAAAGGTTTTGAATGTATTTATTCCAAAGATCTGTGTTAAAGACTAAGAGGTCATGAGGAATATGTCAGAGACATTGCCCAAGGGACAGGGAACATACATTAAAATGAAAAGAGAAACATGTACAAATTAATCAAACAGTGACTATGGGTGCTTTCAGCATCTTTAACACTGGTTGTGGAGCATTTAAGAATCAATATGTGTAGAAAACAACAGCCTCTTGTAGCAAAATGTCACACATGCTTCCCAGAATGGCTAATATCAAGTTCCAAACTATTCTACTGACCAAAGCAAAATGAAGTAAATTCAAGTAAGTAATCCAAACTGTGTGATTAACTGGGATTGAATGCAGCATTTTTGAAAGGGCTGATTTCCCCAATCAAGAGCAAGGCCTTGTTTTTCACAAGAAAGGAATGTCAGACACTTTTTAGTGCAGCACTCTCAGACACAAAGGACTTCATGGGATTGTGAGGAATGAATATACTCCCTGTGAAGTCTGAAATGTTATACTACAGTGAAAAGGCAGTACCAGTGTGAAATGAGAAAACCCCAGATTTCCCTTTTGACTGGTAATTTAAGAGATAAATAAGGAAAACAAGGATTAGAACACAGACCTCCTTTCTCTCAGTGGAGCATCAGAGGCATTAGGCTTCCAAATTATATTTTCTTTTTCATGTTCTCTCCCTATGAATATTGATGAGCCAGTGTGTAGCCAGGAATGCCTTAACAGGACTCACAAATTTACGTATATTTAGAGGGTAGAGCCTGTCCTTGAGTAACAGAAGATGCAAAATTAAACCCATTCAGGCTCAGGAAGGATGATTCTTAAGTAAGTGCTTTAAGTACTAGGTTCTGTAGAAGGAAACATGAAAACTAGGAATAAATCAAAAACATTGTAGAAAATTTTACCTCTTGTTTCTTAAGAAAATTCCCAGACCTACATGGTATTCATCTTTCTAAGTGCTGGTTTAAACAATGAAATGTGGCATGTAATGTCCCAGTAAAAATCCTTTATGTATGAAAACTGAATGCACCATGATATTCAATACTTGTTCTCACTAAATATCTAGGAAGACAGGTGGCAAATGTTTACTCTGATCTTACATCCGTTTAAGAAAAGTAAAACAAGGACTGGAAATATATATCTATCAAAGCCATAATAGAAAAAACATGATGGGGATTTTGGAAGAAAGAAGTATAAACATTCTGTAAACTTATAACACAGTAAGGGAGAAATAAAAAAGTCAGAAAACTATAAAGAAAAGAGGATGAGTGCAAGCCTCAGAAGAGCCTTTTACAAATCAACATATCCAAGATACATTTCAGGGAAAAATAAAATACAACAAAACCATGAGACTATTATTCAAAAAGAAGACTCTGCCCCAAGGCTGTAGCTGAAGCTGGGGCTCATCAGCCCTTGCTCCCTGCTGACTTAAAGAAAAGAATTTCAAATAAGAGAGTTCGAAGAACAAAAGATGTGAATCTCAAAGCAACTAATGAAAGGAAGAGCAAGCTCCACCTCCCACCCTGAGCTAACTCAAGAAATAGAAAAAATGTATGAGCACAGCAAAGCTTTTTTTCTTCCTTTTCTGTTGCAAACTCCTGAGAGAGAAAAAGTAGTAAAAAAAGAAGGAAAAAAAAAGTAGAGACAGAACACTCCTGAATGGAAACTTCAAACATGTAAAGTCAAAAATAAAGCTTCAATAGGCAGAGAAAGTCTCCTTGAATATATCCTTCTATGCATGCATGTGTGCAAGCTCTCCTGTTTTTCATCTCTCAAGATATATCAGGACATATTTTCTGAAAGAAAAAAAATAAAGAAACTTTACTTCTGCTTCTCTACTTCTTTTTTTGCCACCAAATTTTCCTTATCCGAAAGTCCTCATTATTTAATTTTTCAAACAATTTTCCAATGAACTCTGAAGTCTTTTTAAGTTACATGCAATTCATCAGCTTCTGTTCCACATCAGGCTGTTTGGTTATTTTTTTTTCGAACTGCTTTTACTTTAAGGAACATTGTTTTCATCTACAGACTTTTATGTTAGTTAGTCAGAAATATATGGTCCAATATTCAGTGTGATGATGAATTACAGTGTAGAGTTATGAGAAAAATCAAAAGTTTTCAGACACTATCAAAGCTTATTTTTTGATTCAAGTGAATGTTAGCAACAGTGTTTCATGAGAAAAATCTATCATGCAGAAAGTTACTGAGGGAAAACTACAAATACTTTACTTAACGAAACAGAAAAGTCTTAAGTCCTGATAAACCAGAAATGTCACTTTGTGTTTTTTAGTGGGTTTGGTTTTGTTTTCTGGTTTTGGTTGGTTGGTTGGGGGTTTTGTGTGTGTGTGTGTAGGTTGTTGGGTTTTGTTTGTTTGTTTGATTGGGTTTTTTTGTTTGTTTGGGGTTTTTTTGTATTTTTGTCTGTATTTCACAAGTCTCTTTTTTTTAAATACACTTTTTTATTATTTCAGTTTGAAAACAGCATTTTTGACAGCATGAAAATCCTTAATTAATATTGAAATGAGAATAAAACTTTGGAGAGCTAAGACATGAACAACATCTACAACGAAGCTGTTGTAGAGACACAACCTTCACACCATGCCCAGTGTTATGGTGGATCTGTGACAGTTCAGAGAGCAGTAATGAACAAACAGAACCATTCCTAACTCTGGTCTGACTCTAAATCAGATGAGTTGCTGGCAGGAAGACATTTGACAAAAGACTTTGACATTCTTAGGTATGCCTGTGCTGTACAATCCTATGCCAAATCAAGAAGCCAGACGTTTTATCCTTATGTTTTCAACAACATCCTGCTGATGTATTGAGATGCAGGATGCTCACTTGCCATGCCTCACCTCTTTCCCACTAATGTCCACATCTCCCTTGGATGTAAAGTTGTCTTGCCTAACAACAAGGTATAAAACATTTGTTTTTAATAATCATAATATTAATAATAATCAGAGGGTAAATATTTTAGAGAACATTTCCTTACAGCACAGTGTTGGGTAACATGACCAAAATCAGCTAGAATCGCGATCTCTCCAGGAAACATTTACTGCTGTTTCTTCAACTCCTTGCAGGCTCTTTTCCAGAGGAACTCAAGCCCATCTTTCCATTCTAATCCTTCATCTGATTAAGAAAATCAGGTGAAAGGTAGGCCTTGTGCAGTAACAATACCTCACTGGAGATATTCCAGAACCATCTGGACACAATCCTGTGCCATGTGCTTTGGAATGACCCTGCCTGAGCCAGAAAGTTGGACCAGATGAGCCACTGTGGTTCCTTCTGACCTAAGCCATTCTGTGGTTATACCTTTACCCATGTATAATCCTAGAGAGAGGTCTAAATGTTCAGATTCTATGGCAAATCCTTGAGTGCAATTATCAAGGCAATTATTGCCTTAGAGACTGCAAGTACAACAAACTTGATTTGCCTTGTTTCACCAGTCAAACCATAGAAGCAAGTGTGCACAGAACTTTAAAGGGAATAGGGGTCCAGTCTACCCTTGTCAGTATTTTGTCTGCTTTTGTCACACAATGGCATTTGACAACATAATAACCCCACCACTTTGATTTCAGATGGAGAACACAGGAAGTGAAAAAAGCTTTTCTGAATTCCCTGTAGCTCATACTTGATCGAAGGACTCCAGATAAAAGACTGAAAAATTGTTTAAAATACATAATAAAAACCTATTTCAACCACCATAAAAGTTACTACTACGAACACAGCAATCATCTTCAATATAATATAAATTTTCTGAAACTACAAAGGGTTTCTTATCAGAGTCTTTCCTCTTTAAGAGAAAGCTAGGTATGTTTTTGTTTTGTTTTGCTTTAAATTTTATTGTCAGCAAAAGTATCACAGGAAATCTGTGAATGCATGACAAAACCTGAGATGTATTCAGTGATTCAACCAATGAATTATTTAAGCCTAGGGAAGAAACTGCTTTTTTTTCCCCAGTCCCACTCTTGCTGAAGATAGTTGTAGGCAGAATACTATTATCTATACCTTTACTATGCAATATGTAGAAACTTGGGTATGCAACTTATTTTCACATCACTGTTGTCAATGATCAAAAAAGATCCTTTCTTTCTTATGACTCTTGGCATGGCTGCTGGGAAATGAAAGTTGAAAATGCTTGAATAAATAGAATATAGAAGATTTATTCAACAATTGAATTATTTAAATCTACATAAGGAATGAGACCTGTAAGGCAAAACTTCTGTTTGCAATTCTCCAGGCTTTTTGGAGCTTATTTGATATATAATTTCCTTAACTGCTTACTGTGGTGTTTGAATCTTATTATTTATTTTTCTTGAAATTACTACAGTAAGACGACTGCTGGAGAAAAATCTACACTGAGACAGGTTTTGCTGATCAATTAAAGCCCCATTTTCTCTCAGTTTCATAAGTGTAAATCAGAAATAACTATTGACTACAGCATTTGCAGTGAAGTTACTCAAGATTTACTGACCTAAGTGAAAGCAGAATGGAGTCCCTGAGGTTATTTTTGCTCAGGTAGTAATATTAGATCTATTGAGGTGCCAAATGGATATTTGCCAATGTTTGAATTCTGTTGTTTCATTTTGTCCTTCAGAGTAATCTTAAAATTTGTGAGTATTGTTCTCCTCAAGGGGCATAAAAGACATGGTAAAAGAAGTTCAGATAAAAATACATTGTCTGGTTCTATGTCTCAGTTATTCCTTCTTAATTTGTTGCATGATCTGTAGATCAAAGTTGTGGGAAGAAAGGAGGAAACGTGAGTCAGAATTATTGAAGTTAAAAGGCTTATAACTGTGGGATAGCTCTGGCTGTGACTCACCATATTTTACCTAATTTCGCCTTGTTTACCTCTGCTTTGGTTTCTCCATCTACAAAATTGGTACAACAATAATGATGAAAAGAGCAAACCATTTATAGAATTTACGTTAATGATTATTTATGATTGCACTGTGAAGACACTGGCTTTTCAAAATGCTCAAAATATACAACCTTTTAGGAGATGCAGCTTTCTCCATTCTTTCAGGAGACTATAAAAGTTACAGTGAATTGGGTTGTCAGTGTTGTTCCTTTAAGAAGAAAAAATGAATTAATGACTCATATAATAAGCCAGACTGCAAATAATGAGGATTCAGAAGAAGAAGTCTTGATCTGGGATCTATTTAATAGTAATTCCTTGAAAAAAAAAGACCCTGGTTCAGCTGTGTGATAAATTTGAATGCCTAGGTTAATATTAGCATATACTTATTTCTAGTGTAATGTGCAGACAAAATGCCTCAGCATTGCATGTAACATTACCATTTAACTATACACAGAGCATAAAGTCAACCAAAAGTAATAAGAAAAGTGGATAATAGTACCAAGACTTAAAACAAGGTATTTGATGGCAGACCAAAGTATTAGTTTGTACAGAATGGGCTAGTTCAGGGTTTTTTTGGTGTAATGCCTCAAGGAATGCTGATGAAGACAACAGGTCTCATAAGAGAAATATAAAAATTCATTAATTTGGTTTTGTTTGGTTGAGGTGGGGTTTTTTTGTTTGTTTCGTTGGTTGGTTGGTTGGTTTTTTTAAGAAGAACGGATGCAGTTTTCTGTAGCTTGAATAGCATTATGAATCCATCAGCATGGAAAACTGATCCCACTTGACACTATAAATGAAACCAAACCGAACCTATTCACATTATTTCTAGTACATGCCATCATTAGTATGTTTTAGTTGTCTTTTTTTTTTTTTTTTTTTTTTTTTTTTTTTTTTTTGGAGTGAGCAGATGGATTATAGGAAATAACAAAGTTAATTCCTTCTGTGCTGCTTCTGTCTTGATTAGAAAGTAAGAATTGTCAACCAGATTTTAAGAGAAATCTGAAGATACTCTTAGTTGTCTTCATAGTTTTTCAGAATTGTGGAATGGTTTGGGTTGTAAGAGGCCTTAAAGGCCATCTAGTTACACTCCCTTTCCAAGGACACCTTCCACTAGACCAGATTGCTCCAAATGCTGTCCAACCTGGCCTTGAACTCTTCCAGAGATGAGGCAGCCACAGCTTCTCTGGGCACATGTGCCAGTGACTCATGATCCTCATAGTGAAGAATTTCTTCCTAGTATCTGATCTAAAACTACCCTCTTGTCTTGTCTTGTGCATGCAGAGTTTTCATACACCATTAAATAGCAAAAACCTTTCCAGGACCACAAGCCCCGTGTACCATTTTTGGCCGTGGCTTCAGAGTCTGCTGTGCCTGACACAAATTAGCGTTTTGTGATCTATCTTCATCAAAGACACTGTACAGACAACAACCCTAAGTTGAATGTAGGGATGAATACATCTTGCTAAGATTCACCCAGCTAAGATGTACAGCCTTGCCTATTACAGAGCTCTGCAGATTGAGCTAAATAGCTATAGAGAAATTTAGGAGATATCCATGCATACTTATCAAAACTGGGTTTTTTCTCCGTGGAAAAAAAATATTTTGACAAAAGTGATAATGTTTCCCTGAGTCAAGTATTAAATTCAGGTCTCAGAGAATCATGCTGACTTAGATAATAGCTGAGATGTCAAGATGTGCGCAAGGGAGATGGAAAAACAGTTATAGGTCGTTGATCTCAATGTTGTTGGATTTTTTTCTGCCTAGACTCTAAGAAATTAAACAGATCAAATTTTGATTCTGCATCAAAATAAAAACAAATTTTTGAGCAATCCTTTTTTCTTTTTCCCCATAAAATGGAAATACTGTTTTTGAGACAGCCCTAATGAGCTGTCATAATAATAACAAATCATATGCTCATGAGATTTTCTGCACAATATTGTAACATAAAATGTTGTATATCAAATTCAAAAAGCATCTTAAGTTTGGATATATATCCACTTATTTCAGTTAAGTTTCTGAAAATATGCATGACATAAATGAAAGAAGAGTAAGATAGTTTTTCCAGTGCTTATTTATCCAAAGCAAGCTTAGAATAAATTATCTGCTTCAGGTTTGTAGTAGAATTATTCAGGACAATTGGTTGTCTCTAATAAAGATGGGGCTAATGCATTTAACACTAGATAACAATATCAAAAATGAGCTTACATATCTATAGCTATTTCCTAAAAGAACCCCAGACTTAGCATTGTGTTAGGTGAAATGACAAAAACGTATTTGCCTTTTAGCATTATATTCTGCTGAACTGCCCTTTGCACTCCACTCAGCAAGTTTGGCTTTAGACTACTTTTGATTTCAACAAGCTTCTTAGTGGTGCTTGCATTCATTGCATTGATAGCATAATGTGAGAAGTGTCAGATAGTCTTTCTAACCACATAACAAATTTCTATCAATGAAAATGGGGAGTCTTCTGAAACCCAAGAGAGGAAGGAACTTAGAATGAAGGAACTAACTGGTACAGGGAGTAATAAATTGTATGTCTGTGGAAAAACAACAACAAAAAGGAAGAAAAAAAGAATGCAGGCTGAATGAAATAAACAGCAATAATTAAAAATGACAAAAATATCCTCAAAATGTGCCTGAATAGGGGATAACAATTTATGACAGATTCAAACCTCCAAAAATATTGAATTTTTTAGGTTTTTTCATCAGTTTTGAGAAACTCAGATAAAAATAGTTTTGTAATTAAGCTACCGAGGTAGCACTCAGGAAACTTCAGTTTATTTATGGGCTCTGTCACACTATCTATGCAATTAGAGAAAAATCCCTTAGACATTGGAATTTAAAGGCCCTGATGGCAAAACAAAGAGAGCAATATTTCTCTCTCTGCCCCTTATTTAAAATCCTGTTCCTTTAGATTATGTGCACTGGGTACATAAAACAAATAGGAAAAGATGATTCAGTACTTCCAAGATCTAACATGGAAACAGGGGCTAGTCGAGTTGTTTGTATAGAAGGAAAAAAAAAATACTGGAGAAAATTAAGACTATCTTAACCATATGTGAAGACTGACATATTTATCTTTAAAAGTTCCAAGACTTACAACTTGCCAGCCCAGTTGGGTTCCTTGGAATAGCCCAGTACACACAATTTCTGCTGTGACGATTAGAAGGTAACATCCTTTGTGCTGACCTGGTCATTCAGGGTCTTAGAACTATTTCAGGATTGTATTGACTTGACATGATCTTGGCATGATTTGGCTGTTCACAAAGGTCTTCTGTTAAGCGGCTATTGCTTAAATTGTTTCAGCTTAGCTCTTATAATACGTTATAAGGTGACGTTCTGACAACGTCTGAAATCACTAAGCAACAAATATTAATCCTTTATGTTAATTGGGATGAGAACACTTAATAAATAACTTCAATTACTAAGTAACAGTCATTTTTAGGTGATTTAAATTTAGTAGAAATCAGTAAAGAAAAAGCAAGAAGGAAACTATTGGAAAACTTCTAAAAGCTCCATAGGGAAACCCCAAATGAAGGGCATTGAAATGAAAATTTCCTTCTTCTCTGGTTTACAGTTTTATTAAGAACTTCACTAACTGACAACCCCATAAACTCAGATTGTCCAGAAAATTAAACTGGTTGATTTTACAAGAATATCTGAGGGTAAACTAAGGAATAGGTTAGAAACTGTGAAGTTTGTTTCAGTCAGTTTTAATTGCATTATGAAATAGAAATATTTCAGTTAATCCCATTGGAATAATATCAACTGCTGTATTTTGATAAGACTGCTCTTGACCTAAATTCATTATAAATTCTTAGCAGCACTTACTAGGTGTTATCCATTTTGACCATAGCAAGATTTTTGTGTAACACTAGGGAGACAATGAAATAAATTTTCCTAGAGTATTGTCCAGGTATAGAAGTTATAAGAATGTGAACTGACCAGCCTCGATTTGCAATGACAAGGTTGTATCTAATGGTCTAGAACACCTTCATGAAGAGATGACTGGATTGGTAGATAGTAGAGAGCAGTAGAAATAGTTCAACGAATCTTTAGCAAGTAATTTGGGATGTTTTCCTGCAGTGTCCTTGCAGTAAAATTGGAAGGAAAAAATATGAATTTATATTCAAAACCTGCCTAAGCTCTATCTGTGAAGCTGACTCCCCCCAACACCTCTGAGTAAGTGTCACAAAAAACGACCTCCAGAGGTCGCTTTCAGCCTAAATTATTGCACAGTTTTATGAATGCAGCATCTTCAATACATTCAGCAGAATGGTTGCTTAAGAACTCCTTGAGGAAATCTAAGTCTCAAATGGTTTTGAGTCTAGCAAAAATTTGGAGACCATTCCAATGAACAAATTGATTTGCATGGAAAGAAATTAATTTCCAATTCAGCATTGCAGCATGATCATAGATCCACATCCCTAAGTAATTATACAAAGCTCATTTCTCTTCTCCCTTCAGGAAATGAATGCAGGACTCCTAGCAGTCTAACAATGAAAGCATTTTCTATGTGAACACTGATTCTTACTTCCTTGGGAACTCAAGAGTCACCTTCGCTAGAGCCCAGCTGTCTCAATTTCAAGAACAGAGATTTGTTGTCTTGTTTTCCTGGCCACAGTAAAATATAAATTTGGCAGAAACAATAAGATATATATGCTTGTAAGTAAATAACAGCTTAAACAAGGACAGTTGGGCAGTAATTGTTTCTGTATTTTCAGTTGTTTCCATTTAAAGCTTTGTCATTGACTTTATCAGTACATGTTCTGTGTTGGTTAAGATTTGGTTAGACATGCCAAGAAAAATAATTTAGAATCTTGCACTCTAGGCAGTTCATAGAACTCTTTTACCTGCATTATTTTCCAAGTATTTTCTTACGTCCCTCTTCACTGAATAGGGAACCTGAATTCTGCACTCACTGAATGTTTCCTCCTTGAATACTGTGAATAAATGTTTTT
>JAWWEU010000091.1:66780242-66791764 GCA_035583155.1 Acropternis orthonyx
TAAAGGAGATCAAAAAAAAATACAAATAAGAGATTAAAGATGAAAAAAAAAAAAAACCAAAACAGTTCAGTTTAGATAGCTGTGTGGTCATCAACTAGTGTTTCCCTTTTCTGTCTTTACCTTTACAGTCATTATTACACTGTATCAGTACACACACAAGAACATGTAAATCATAATTTCTTATGTAACAAGGAATACAAAAGAAAATTGTAAGTAAGATCACAAAAAAGTAAGATCACAAAAAAGTAAGATCACAACTGGTTCTATGAAGTGTTGGAGGAGAGAGATACCAGCTGTGGAAGAACATCTTAAACAATCCAGATCTGTTACTGCCTGAGCTCTGGAAGGATGCATTCTGCATTCACATGGACTGCTGCTATGCTTAAGGACTGTGCAGTTTAAGGATCATACCCAGTTTGAGGATTTTATCATGTTATATGTTTTCCCTTTGTTTTACTGTGTGTCCTGCTGGAATTTTCCATCCCTCATGGCTTGTAACTCACCCCTAATTGGTCTCTGCTTGCAGCAGGGTAACGTTTCCCTATATGGTATGCAAGTGGCCCTGTCTTCCCAGTTTTGGAGGCTTCTGCCTTGTTTGGCAGACTCTTCCCCGACCCTTCCCTAAACCCTTCCCAGGTTCCACCCTGTTCCAGAACCTTCCCTACCAATCCTATATAAGCTGGGCACCACATTGAATAAACTATTTGCAAAACTTTTTCCTACCTCGTCTGTTGGAGTGTGAGCATTCTGTTCCCCTTTCCCCTCAGGACCATAATGAAGGATCCTGCTATGAACATTATGTTTTACTTGAAATACATTCAAACACTTGGACGGCAAACTATGAAGAACTTGAAAGAGGCCATCTACCATACGTTTCACCAGGTTTTACGCTGTGAAATAACCTGAGAGTGAGACTTTTTTCCAAGTAGATAACACAAAAAGGGATCAGTGCTGATGCGGCTGTCTCATCACAACCATATGAAGACAAGCAGATATGTACATTATATGATGCACCAGTTTCACTTACCTCATGCTGGCTTTAAAATTCAGGCAGAGGATACAAAAAAGTCCTTAAAACACAACTGCAATAATCTGTGTAAAATAAAGTTAGTTCTTTCTAAGTATCTACCTGAATGCTCCAAAAATGACAGTATGCAAACAAAAACCAGGGGGAAAAAAAAAAGAAAACAAAACCCAAAATGAAACCACTAAAGCTGCCACACTATAGAAAAGGTTCTCCACTTGCTTAATTTGACCATTTTAATGGAGCATGTTGTGTTTATGTTCTGGTTGTTTATGTGAGGAACTAATGAAGCTGTTTTTCCCTTTAAGGGGCCAGAGGGATTCAGGGAGTCATTGCGAGGTTAGTGCTCAGGCTACTGGTCTGTTCAGCCAGAGAAGCTGCCGGGTGATGCCCATGAGTCGTGCTGTGCAGCAAGGCTCTGCCCAACTGCATCTCCGAAGGGATATGTGTGTTTTATCTATGCAACAGCTGTTCCATTACCTCCCTTAAAATGACTTCATAAAGCAGAGAACCTTTTCCCAATTTATTTTACTTGCTCTCACTGAACAGCTTATCTGGGGCTTGATCCAAAAGCCCATGGAATTCAATGGAGAGACTTTTCATTAACTTTTTAGAGCAGGCATCAGATTCATTAGTGAAAAAGACTGTGGATTATTTCTTGTTTCCTTTGACAAAAGTCCCTATTGTCCTCATGCTATATCCTCTATTTTAGATAGAATTAAATATCAAAGGGAAAAATTTCACGGGTTCAAAGCTTTTGCTTTGCTCATTTATATGTTGTGGTTCTTATACAAAGTTTAGTCCAATACTTTTGTGTGCTGATTGTTTTTTCTAACTGTGTAAATGTTTACAGATTCTACATGAGATAAGTTAAAGAGATGAGAGAAACAAACTTCAAGTTTGGAGTGGGACAGAAAAAAAGATAATTTGAATGTAATTTCTGTTTGTTTGTTTGTTTGTTTTCCCCATCTAAATCAGAGGGTTTTGAAAAAAGTTATTTAAAATGAAATAAAATATTCTCATAAGATGAAAATGTTTTATTCTAGTAGTTCTGCAAGAAAATCTGTAAGTTCTTCATTTCATGACAAATTTCCCTTAATAACATAGCTTTTAACTCCATTGTCATTTTCTTTGATATTTGGAACAGAAGCAAATTGAAATAATAATAATTTTTAAAAATCATTAAATAGTAGGTCTAATTATCTCCTCAATTGCTAATTGCAGGTTTGTTTTTGTTTTTGTTTTTGTTTTTTTTTTTTTCCTATACCACTGGAGTAGGTGGCTGCTGGAAAGGTCAGGATTTCAAATCAAATTATAGGCTGCACTTGTTTCTCATACAACTCGTGTCATGATGTCAGACTAGCTGACTGCCAGGTTGCTTAAAAATTCTTTGAAATGTCAATTTCCAGTGGTTTGAAGACCAGTTTTCTTGTTTGTTTTATCTGTGAGGGAGAGAAAGCCTAAGCAGCTGCTACTTCAGGTATTCAAGAGCAAACAAACAAAACCTCCAAACAAAACCAAGCAACACTTGCTAATGTAAGATATTCCTACTGTGTCTTGTTGAGGCCAGTGCAGGAAAGCTTTGCATGTGCTCCATAATTGATGAAGTCATGTTATCATTGAGTTAAACCTAAATATTTAACCAGAATTACTATCTTGCACTTGAAATTAAAATCTAAAAAGAAAAGAAAAGTTGCAAAGAGCTGGATCACTCAGTATTTTTTTGCTGGACTTGAGAATAAATATTAAAACAGAGAAAGAACATCATGACCCTTCCTGAACAACCTATGTGAAGGAAAGCTTTAGGACTTCCTAAAGCAGGTACTGTATTTGGTCTATATTTAATAGACTTCTAATGTGTCGTGTCAGTGTCTGAGCCATGTACTAACAAAATTTGTATTTACTTCAGCTTTGTGGCTTCCTCATTGAACTGGTTCATATCTGGGTAGCTGAAGGCATAACTTTGTCTTTGAGGCTTCATTTCCATTGAGCTTTACAAGCATTGTTCCAGTTCAGGGATTTAAATAAAAAATGAGCTAATTATTTGCTGAAAGTAGTGGCAATTCTCTGAGTGTTTGGCCCCTCTCTATGTTAGAGCTTCATCCCCACTTGCAGATACTTTCTGCAGAGCTTTACGAAAGAAAATACCTCTAGAGACTGAAATCTGAGAATCTGAGAGAAGAGGTAGTGGGAGAATGGTGTGGTTTTGCTTTGGAAAGCACCAGGGTTTGAAAACCTGCCAGAGGCTTTTCTGTCAGGAAGAGTTTGAGAATAAAACCAGGATTTACTGGAGAGACAATAAATGAGAGGGAATGCAGGACAGCAGAAGGTAGCATGGTGTACACTAGTGCATGATATCACTCAAAGGGGCATTTTCATTTACATTGATTTAAATATTTCACTGAGCACATTAATCCATTTGCTTGCTGTGCTATTCTACCCTCTTCATTTCTCTTTACCTCTAATCTTTCCCTCCTTTCCCTGCTGTCAGAGTATTATCCTCTCTCAGGTTCATTAAGATATAGATATGAGGGAGCTTCTGGCCTCATTTTGTGGCAGAATCCTGCAGATCTTACTTGGACAAAACTGTCAATGCAGCCTGGAGTGATTTGTGCCTGAAAACAGGCATCTTGAATGGCTTCTGTCCATGTAATAACCATGTCCCTACTGGGATCACAGCAGTGCCTAGAAGGGCTACAAGTGAGGACCCCACTTTGCTGTGTGCTGCACATGTCTGAGAAGAAACACTTGTTTATAGTTTGTTACCCACCTAAATGCTACTGATTTCCTTGAAAACTGGGAATGCAGGACTCAAAAAATTGAATGAATACTCTGAAATACGAAAGTGCAGATGCTACTGATACCTTCACAAGGTGAATCATAGAAAGGAACCATAAAATACCCTCAGTTGGAGGGGACCCACAAGAGTCATTGAGTCCAATTTCATCATTTGCCCTTTCTCACTCCTCTGTTACGATTAAAAGAACCTGCTCTTGAACATGGCCAGAAGAAGGGCAATCTGATACAGTCGTATTTAGACATTTGAATTTTGACATCAAAGTCAGGACAGACATATTCCTTTGTGAGTGTGGGAATTGACCACAACCTCTGCTGCCTACTGAACCTCCCAGTACTGGAGAAAGGGCATGAAGGTCTGAGCTCCTAGAAAAGTCTGTCATAGCCACACATAATTTGTGTCTTGCAAGACCTAGTAAGTTATAAAGACTTATGAAGAAATAAAACAATTGACTAAAATATTAAGACGCTCTATGAGAAAGATGGGCACAACTGAATTGTCATGAGCATAAGCTGAATGTATGAAATTATTTCAGTTACTTATCATAAAAATTGTCGTTTGAAAAATAAGGTAATATGTCACATAGATTAAATAGCTAATCATCCATTTCGTTTGTGAGCAGATCTTCTCTTGGAACAGAGTGAGGGAAGATGCATAAAAAGAAGAGGAAATAGAGTGCTAATGAACCAGTGGGACAGACCCAGAACATGGGTCATTCTAGGATGTCTCCATGTCTCTCCTAAGTGAATTCGTGGAAGAGATCTTTGACCACTGCATAGTCTGGGCAAGGAAAAATGTTTCTACAAGTTTAAAATTAATTTATAATCAGGTAGTTTCATTGGTGTGAAGGAAAACTCTTTAAATTATTTACAAGATTTACTATTCTTCTTCTGAATATTAACATTATTTCAGAGGAAATTTTGCAATACAATGTTGTTAATGAAATGGGAAGAAACATAGATCTATAAAATTCTGATATATCTTTTAAGTCAAGTATATTTCACATGTATTTTTGATATGTCAGTTACTATTATTAAAAAATCACATTAGCAAAAGTATAGGCTGATTTCTTAGTTTAAATATAAAGCTTTGTTAATATTTACAATTTATTCAACATTTCTCACTCCTTTTATCTATTAGGCATGAAATTTAAGACAAGCAGAAGTAAATTGTTTTGTTTTGCTATACTATGTCATGCTTTAACAGAACAGGTAATCCAGTTGTGGGACTTCTTGCCACAAAATGTAGGCCAAAACCACAAATGAGTTAAATTGTTTTCAGTTAAATTGATTTGCAGAACCAAGGAAAAGTCAATTGTAAAATGTTTAGCAAAATAGTATAGATGCAAAATTTAGCTCTGGAAATTGTAAGGATTTTATCTTCCCTCCTGCCAGAATCTGAGGAGGGATAGAAAAGCAGGCTATTACTGGTCATCTTGTTCTTCTCATTCATCCAGACCTGCTACTGCCACTGTGAGAGGCGAGACACTGAAACAACTGAACCGCTATGTGACCTGTTTACCTATTTTTATATTATGTCTTTACAATGGAAGTGTGGAAGTATCATTATTCCGGTTTTACAGGAGAGAAAGACCAAACGTAGAAAATGATTCACCCAAGGCCATGCAATGCATCATCTGTGTCAGATGGACAAGTCAATTTGGTCCACATTATATTCCATGGACAACTGTTTGCACAACCTGACTTTGCTCTCAGGATTCAGTCTGGAGCAAAATTTCACTTCTTTAGGGAGGAAATTTGGGTGCAGGGAGAAAACTAAACAAAACAAACAAAAAACAAAAAAAGAAAATTGCCCACATTCAGTCAGTGTCATGAATAGCATAGAAAGATGACTTCTCTTGGACGTTGGAACTGAGATTGAAGTAGTCCTAAAAATCCAAATATGTCAGCATCCCATGCAGGAATAAACCGAGACAGTGACTTTAGAATTAAAACACACAAGTTTAGAATTAATACTGAGGAGGAACAGGATTAACACTGTAAGGCTTGTAGTCTACCGTTCTGGATCTGGATGACTAAAACCTTGTCAAATTTAAGATCAAGCTTACATTCTGAATTCCAAAAACCTCAATGTCTGTGATTGAATTTTTTTTTTGTAGTGAAATACTGAATTTGAATGAGAAGGAAAGAAATTAATTTGTATAATTACCATATATTTGTAACACAGTATTAGCTCAAAATAAAACACTCAAGTATAAATAGATTTTCAAAGTCCTAGAAGTAACTATTGTGTGGGTTTTCAGTTTTGTTTTCAGGTTTTTTTTGTTTTGTTTTTTTTTCCCCTTCACTTAAGAAAGTAATTTTCAAGATATTTTTGGAGGATAGCTTGTTTTTGGAAGCTAAAGTCACTGGAGAGGTTGTATCAGGAAGCAATTTGTGTAAATGCATTGAAATATGTATGTGATGTCTATTGCCTCCCTAAAATTTCTTCTTCCAAGGACTTAAAGACTTTGGCATTATACAAAATGTTTTTGTCTTGTAAGGCATGAAGAAGGACATTTTCATATTATTTTTTGCACCTGACTCATATGATTTTAACTTTTAATTTTGTTTCAAAGGCAAATGAAGTAGTTTAGGATCAATTAGTTATTTTTTAATGAATAAAATTATTGTGGTTTTCTATTTTTTTGAATACATTTCTGTACTATTCCTGAGAAAATATTTGATGTATTTTTGACAGATTTTGAAAGGAGCAAAGGTTATATTGCTGTACTTGTAAATGTCCTTACCAATAGCCCAGTCCCAACAAAGCACTAAAGCATCAATTCACTTCACAGTTCTAAATTATTCATTCAGATTCTAAAAGCAACAACAACAAACACAAACAATAACAACCAAAGGGTAAAACCAGAAAACAAACATTGAAAATGAACATTGCAATTATAAAGAAATAGAAATAAAAGCAACCAACAGAGATGGCATCCTATACAGGAATGTAACTTTAAAAAAAAAAAAAAAAAAAGTGAACTCTGAGACTGAAACCAGCAAAGTGAAAAACAAATATAATTGAAGTGAGATTATGAGTGTCCTGCTTTCATTTGCTATGAACATCTAGTCTTAAAAATTTTGATGCCTGTGCCTGCTTGTTTCTTAGGATGAAACATAGTTTTATCTGCATTTGTTTTTAGGGGTTGAAAATTGAGGTACTAACCCTGTACTGTTGATAATATTGAAGGGTTTCTGCTAAGGAAGAGTGTGTGTGAAAGTGTGGAGAGTCATGAATTATATTTTCCATGCTATATGTCTTTACATTAATAGCTAACTGCTGTGTCTGTGTTTGTGAATGCAGCAAAGATCGTTATTGAACAGTCCTGGAGCATAAAATTTCCACCTGTCCTGCCAGAAGGAAGTGTCTTTGTATTTTATACTGTTCAATTGAACTGACCATTCAGGAGAATAAATTTCTGCAGACCAAGAGAAACAGAATGTAACTGCTGTTGACTGGATGTCTCCTCAAACATCAAAACATTAGTTGCCATAATATTAACATTTGGGGGAATATTTAAAACACAAAAGTTAAGAAATTTGGCATAAAAACTACTAGTCATTCTGCTACTTCTTTTTCTATGTCAAAGAGAAGAGGACATGATGTTATTTGCCATATGTGTGGCTATATCATAGCCTGGCGAGGTGAGGTTAGACTTGCAGTGGGAACCCCCTTAATTCTGTGAATTTAAATCAGACCTATAATGTTGGCATAAGCGTCAGCAGTGTCCTCAATGTACAATTTGGTTTGATGTGAGAATCTTTATCTGCGAGTTGTTGCTATGGGAGACTATAACAACTTCTACTGAGAGAGTAAAAAGGATTCTGTTTGCATATTTAAAAATATACACAGATGAAATATGTACATACACAAGCACACAAAAATAAGCATGCATTTATGCATGTGTATATAAAAATCTATGTCTATTTTTATATTTACACTTGTATAAATTGTCCATAAGAAGAAATGATGACTAACTGGGCTATTGGCACGCCTTATAAACCAGAAAGGAGGAAAACTGATGTGGTGGGTGTTTTTTCTGTGTTGGTTTTTTTTTTTTTTTTTTTCCTTTCAAAGACTGAATTCTAGTGGGCAGTGCATTTTCAGAACGAGAACTCATTAAAAGTGGACTGTAATTGAGGTCTCTTCATTATTTATTTTCCCAGTTTTCAGCCACAGGAAAGACTTTACAAAAAACTCAGCATATTGGCTGCTGAGGGCTTTTGACAATCAAGGTCCATCTGTTCAGTATTGTGCAAGATGAAAAATACATATAGTTCAAGCCTTGGAGAGTGTATAATAGGATCTGATCTAGGTAGGTACTTCACTGACTATCCATTTGGCATGTGCGGTGACCAGATCTGGGCATAGACATGCAGTATTTGCATGAATTTCCCAGCATATGCTGTGATAAGGATTCTGAACCTCTTGAGTGCATGGCTACTGATTTTTTTTGTTGATTGTTGGACTAAACAAGCCTCTCTTAGTGCTAGAGAAGCAGTAAGTGTATGATAGATACATACTTCTAATGAGCCTTGTACATATATGAGCAGCTAATTGCAATTTAAATTGGTGGAAACCAGCACTTTGTACAGCTTTAGGGTTTAAGACATTTTTACTTTAAACCTCGTGTTGAAATAAATGCATATAAACGTGTACTTCTAAACACCTTCTGCATTCATCATCTTGGAAAGGAAACAAGTTTTTTTCTCTCCTTTACTTTCGTTTTTTCAGAAAAGGGTTCAACAAATTTACTTCCCGATATCTTTATTTGGGTAGAAATATCCTAACCAACCTCCAACTTAAGGTTTACAGCTGCCACTTCAGGTAGAATGTTTTATTTTAGTGATACAGTCTCCATGTTTTTAAAACCACTCCTTTACCTATTTGTGGGTAAGCCCATGGAAAAATATGCATGCAACATGTTCTTACAAAACACAGTGATGAAAATAACACAACTTTGTTTTCAATACACTTTCTAGCAAGGCTGAGAGACTCAATGTTAGCTTTGTGAATACCATAATAACATGATGCCTGCTAATTCTGGTATCATTAAATAATGCTTGCATATAAGACTCACTATATGAATCTACTCCCTATCATAAATCTGAGTGTTAGGAACTGGAAATCTAATACCATAAGCTTTTTCCAACTGAAAATAAACTGTTAAAGACTGGTTGTCTTCCTCAGTCTACAAACAGAAAGAGGATGTTGTGACACATTTGTTGATAGCACACACTGAAAAACAACTCACTCTACTGTAAATAAATATGTAAAATAAACTATGCCTTCCTGAAAAGGCCATTATCTTTCCAAGTTTCAACACAGGGAATAAATAACAACTTGAAAGAGTTCCAAAAAGGTATCCTGAGTTGAGTTTTCACAGATCACAGAAAGGCTGAGAGTGGCAGATATCTTTGGATGTCATCTGATCCAACCCTCCTGACACCTAGAGGCAGTGATATGCCAGGAATGTGTCCAGAGAGACACTACGGACTTTTATTCTACAATGGACTAATTTATTCCATTGAAAAAACTTAACAGTAGCATAAAACTTCTGTTGAATATCCTTGGGTTCTTGTCTAAATGTGGAAAACATGGAAATTCCCAGTGATGTGCATAAAATCCTGACATTATTTATAATTGATACAACCAAACTCCTAAGTAACCTTAAACTGCAGCCACCATAGTCTCTCATTCTACTTTAATCTTAGTCAATCCATTAAAGTATTTATCAGCACAGTATGTAAGGGATACTGGGGGTGTGGGGTGGGCTAAGCTCTTGGTGATGTGCCTTCTTAACCAATTTAAGGATGTATATGGGATTTAGATGAAATGAAAGCTTTGAGCAGATTCTTTGCACAGTGCTGTGCTTGTTCAGTTGACAATACTTGCATATGCCACTGCCTCTTTCAAGTTTTGTTCACTATTTCTCTACACTCTCTTTCTCCTTCCTATTACCCAGAAGAAAATTAATAACAATAATTTCATCAATGTTTCCAAATAATCATGACAAACTTTCTCCTTTGTTAATTAAGCTAAGTGAATAGAGATACTTTTAAATTAAAGGAGTATTTTTCCCCTCTGTTTTCCACCACTCTTAACTCTACACTTGCAACAGACTGACCAGAAATTAAAGTGTATTGTAACAAATACTTGCACATAAAATACTGAATTTTGTTTCTTTTTTTTTTTTTTCCTAATTCCCTGTGCACTCCATCCCTGGTGAAAACACATGTTTCCATGTTTCCTTCCAGGGTTGTCTAAATATGGGCTGGATTCTTGGAGATAAAAATTTGGTAAGAAATACAATAGTCTTTGACAAAATGATCTCTTAAAATACTTTGTGTAAATAAGTAGAGTATTATGCAGATAGCTGCACAGCTAGACAAGCAGATAGACTTTTTTTCTTTTTCATTTAATAGATCAATGAAAACATTAATTCAATTGGAGGTCTTGAACTTCAGATAATGATAATGGGAGTAGATTAATTACATTTAATGGGACTATGTCAGTTTATGCCAGCTGAGAATCAGTTCCACCTTTTTATTTTTTTCTTTTTTCCTTTTAAAATAATTGGACTAATTTTGTGCTTAAAAGATTAGTATGGTTTTTGAAATTTGTTAGTGAAGAATGAAGAAACATTCTGACAATGACAACTTAAAATTAAAATAGTCAGGTGGACAAATCAATAAAAGCAGTTTTTTGCAATGAGATCCTTTCTTCTGAGAGTATTTTTCACCTCTCTGATTACCTGTTTGATTGTTGACTTTTTTAAAAGAAAAATCACACCATACACAGTCATAGTTATTTAGATTTTATTGAACAGTTCAAACTTGTATTTTGTGGTAGAAATCATCCTAATATTACCTCATCCTAGATCCTCTTGTAACAAAGTCTTCCATGAACTGATGAATAAGATTCTTCCTAGATTGTAACAATCATGTGGAAAGTCTTATTCTAGAGTGACAAAATCAATTTATCTCCAAAGTAGACAAAAGTTTTCACCAAAATAGGAAGTACTTTTAGTCAGTGTTTCCACTTCTCAGTATTAATGAGATATACAGCTGTGTTTCTCAATGACTGCTATTGTCAGGAAATAATGTCACAGATCCAGACTGTCATTCAGGAAAGTATGAAAGGCTATAGCTGGCTATAAATATATTTGATTTAATTGAAATATAATTCCATTTCAAATACTTCTCAAGATCTGTTCTGGACTAGACCACCAAATTCTACCAAAGTTTCAGCAAGGAAAACACAGCATAAAAACTTTAAAATGTAACATGAAGTAATGTGTCATAACATAAAGAAACACACCTTAAGGTAACATATAATAATGTAGGGCAAACCCTGTCTTTTCCATCAGGGAACAGTATTTTCCGGAGTTAAAAATTCTCTCCAAATCAAAGAAGCATTTTATACCAACCATTATGAAGCAAGGACATAGAGTGAATAGCAGCGCTGCAGAATAGCTAACTTTAGCTATAACAATGGCCTTTGAGCCATCTGCTCAGATACTTTTTGTGACTTGATGGTATTAAAGTTTTGGTATCTGTCTGTTCTAGAAGTTTTGAAAGGCCTAGACACTCAGAGTCTTCCTTACAGAGGCCAGGTAAGTACTTGAATTAAAGATCCATACTCTTAAAAAAAAACCAAAAAACAAACTACCAAAGAAGACCATAAGAAAACCCA
>JAWWEU010000091.1:66791864-66803197 GCA_035583155.1 Acropternis orthonyx
GAAGAAACCAAAACAAAAAATTTAACCAATTAAACAAACAAAACCACAAAACACTGGCACGGTAAAAATTTTAATTTGTTTTTTTTTTAGTGGTCCTTATCATAAATAAGATTTGTGTTTCTTTTATCACCATTTCTGTTGTCCACAGCCAACATTCTCAATGGTCAAGTATGATGAGTGCAATCCCTGAAGTGAAAAGATCCATTTCTGTCCACAATCTTGTCGTTTGACAGGTTAGAAGTCCGGTTGGACAGCACAATGGTTCCTGAATTTTCGAAAGTGATTTCTAATTTTGGAAATATCTATTTTGACTGGGCTCAGCAACACCTGTCTCTTCCCTAATTTCAGATCTAAGCAATAAGTCATAAAGAAACTGAATATTGTGGGTGCTCAGAATTTAAGGTACAGGTCAAAGGCCCAGACTTGATGACAGCTAACATTGTGGCCATTGTCTTCACTGCATGTCACGTGTCAATAATTAAACACATATATTATAATGCTTTAAGACAGTTGAATAAAAGAGACTAAAAAGCCCTTAACTGTGATAACAGGTAAGAGATAGTAGATTCTGTGGCAGTATATCTATGTCCCAGAATATACTCAGCTTCTATTAATTTAGCACAGGTACAGGGTAAAGAAGCCCTACAAAGATGTGAAAGTTTGACTTGACTCTCTGCCAAAAGCCAAACCTCACAGGACAGGTTCCCCCCTCTCTCTTCCAAAAAGGAAAAAAGTAGCAAGAGGAAACTGTAGAAAAATATATATATTTTTTCATATATTACATTCATATACAGTTAAATACTCTGTACAAAGCAACAAGACCCCCCAAACAACTCCAACAGGGGACAAGGGAAGGGGAAAGAGAGACAAAAAGTGGGAAAAGACAAACAAATATGTACAATCGGAACATAGGAATTAGCTCAATAAAATAACGAACATAATAGAAAACTCAGTAACTTCCCTTAGGAAAAGCAGATTCTTAACCTCCGCCACCAGCCCAGACAAACAGCACTTAGACAGGCCTCACTCAATGCAGATAAGCAAGACCAAACACCAAGACCTGTCACCGAGCTAAGCCATGAAGGAAGAGAGAGTGAAAGATACTCCTCCTCCAGCTTTTATACACCTGATTACATAAAGACATGGGATGTAATACTTCCTATGTTTTGATCCCAGTTACCAGGGAAGGCCTACAAAACAGCCATCACAAAAGTGATTCAGCAAAGAAACAAACCACAAGTAAAACTTAGTAGTATATATTTAGATTTTGGATGATAGAAGACTTAACACAAATGACAAATGTCAGCTACTATAATAATTTCAATAAGTGCTTTCATTCGCACTTTACCACCAGCTATAACATGTAATAGTTTTATGTTCTTGGGAAGTAGAAGTTGTTGTTTCATAGATACTCCAGGTAAGAATATGGAGTTGGACAATAGGAGAGTAACTGATATGCTAATTTAATAAACTATATCTATTTACCAGAGATGTATGTAATATATAATATATATTACATAAAACCCCATTGTTTCACTGACTCAGGTCAATGTGGCTTTTGAACAAACTAAAGGGATTTTACTTAAAACTCTGATTGTTCTTTAACTTTTATTTTCATTTTCATATATAATGTGGAAAAGTCAGTAAATGTAGGGTCAAAGATTACCCAGGGGGGTAAGAAACTACGTGGTCTGTAATTGATAATATTGTCTTTCTTTTTACACCAATAGATCTCAAAGCCCTTTAAAATGTATGGCTAAATGCAACTAATCTATTTTACAGATTAGAAGACAAAGGCACAAATTGGATCCTGGGATTAGATCCCCATTTTCCAAGTACCAAGCTGTATGCTGTCACTGCAGATACGTTGTCTCTCAGTGAAGTGTTTTGTTTCTTTACAGCTAACACACAACCTGAGGTATGAGCATATTTTAGGTCTTTCTCAGATGACTGCTGGAGTTTATTCATTTACTTCATAGTGTCCATTTCAAACTCCAGAGGTCCGAGTTACTTAGATGTTTTACAGTACAACTTTCTTTGGCTGATAGGACTTTTTGTCCTGCATTTTTGATAATTGAATTTGGCACTGCTGTGTCAGTGCCTCAGGTTTGTAAATTCTTTGTCTACCAGCTGTGTACTACTTGGGTTTTTTTATTAATTTCAATATCTGAGTTTTGAGGCTCTCACTTTTTTTTTTTTTTAAATTTGATTTTTTTTTTTTTTTATTTGACAAGGTAAAAATAATATGGGTTTATTTTTTTAAAGCATTTCATGTGATCTGGACAGCAAGACCTGGACTGGATGGAGAGCTGGGCAGAGAGGAACTAAATGAAGCTCAGGAAAGGCAAGTGCAGGTCCTGTACCTGGGGAGGGAAAGCCAGTACAGACTGGGTTAACCTTCTGGAAAACACCTCTGTGGAGAAGGACAAGGGTTGTCCTCAGGAACAACAGCCAGTCCATGAGCCTGCACTGTGCCCTTTTTGCGAAGAAGGCCAGTGGTTTTCTGTGGTGCATTAGAGTGTTGCCAGCATGTCAGTGGAGGCGATTCTTCCTCTTATTCTGTGCTGATGAGGCACACCTGGAAAACTGTGTCAGTTCTGGGCTCTCTAGATCAAGACAGGGAACTACTGGAGTGGATCTCATGGAGGGTTGCAAGATAGTGATGGATCTGCAGCATCTCCCTTAGGAAAGGTTGAGAGAGTTGGGCCTGTTCAGCCTCCAGGAGGCACAGTTGAGAGGGAGCCTCATCAATGTCTATCAGTATCTGAAAGGAGGTGCCTAACCCATGGGGCCAGACTTCAGGATGAGGTGCAGCAGGAACCAACTGGAACAGAGAATGTTTCATCAGAGTATGAAGAACTTCACTGTGAGGGTGGCAGAGCACTGGAACAGGCTACCCGTAGAGGTTGTGGAGCCTCCTCCTCTGAAGATAGTCAAAACAGAACTGGACATGCTCCTGTGCTACCTACTCTCAGCCAACTTGCTTTGGGGTTGGACAAATTGATCTCCAGAGGTTCTTACCACCCCCAACCACTCTGTAGTTCTGTAATTTGTAATAAATATGTGAAATAAATACTGAAATATTTTATGAAGTTAAATCCAAATTGGAGCTTTCTGGACTCAGCCTAAATAATACAGAAGCAGAAGAGCAGAAAGTTTTATAGAAATCTCTATGCTTTCCTGAAGCATATGGAGAAAAATAAGGGCTCTGTCTCAGAAAATGTCTAATGGAGAGTTTAATGCATTGGGTAACAGGCCGATGGATTACACAGAAGAAAAAGACTGTTTCCCTGTTTTATGCATGCCATCCAAGAGCATAGGTATTAAAACGCCTTAACAATTCTATGTTGGTGAGAAATAAATAGTGAGCAACTATAATTAATAACTATTAAAGCTGTTTGACTGATCATATCTTCTGGCTTGCAAAATCTTTTATGTGCAGGTGTGTGCATTAATGGAATCCATTAAATTCATATATTTCAACAGATAGTAATTTACGATCTTTTATAAGATCTGTCATGAAACACAGTCAGAGATATAGGATTGTCTCAGTGCATTACATAGCAAATTGTACTCCCTTTTCCTCTGAAATGACTTGACTTTAGAGACTAAATATGAATGTCAATGCATTGGACAGCCACATTAGATATACTTTTTGCACTACCATTGCCTGGGAATACGTGGAATAAACCTTTTATCACTGGCAAAGCTGAAAACAAGAGTGAACAATATTCAAAGTGGCTGGAGGAAAAAATGTGTGGGAGTTCTATCTATTTCACTTCATACATAAAAAGAGAAAGAGATTGAGTGTATAACCCTCATTTATGAATTGTAATGGCTCTCCTATGAGTTGCTAACTATTCTTTTCAACTTTTATTTGTTACTTTGTTTTTTTGTCTTGATACTTCCTTAGGACCTTAGGAAATAAAGAGACAAGCCACTGTTTTAAGCACTCCACGTCAAATTCAGAGACCTCTTTAGCCCTGGATAGATATGAATATCACTAATTAATGTCAATTATAAAAGTTTTTTCTTTTGTCAGAGAGGAATACAAGCTGTAAGCATGTGAGGTAAAAAAAGGGAAATAAGTGCTGATTAGAATAGAAAACAGAAGGAAAAAATAGCATTATGCCCAGCCTTTAATGAGTTAGTGGAGGATTATAGGTAAACTATATCAGCTCTTAAAATACCACTGACAAATCTCTCAGGGAGGCTTTTGTCCTACTTGTTTATTTAACAGCACATGGAGATTATCATAATTAAGTATAGACAGTCAACATATTAAATGGATTAATATCTGCTGTATATACAATCTTCCTATAGTTGTCTAAGTATACATTTATTAAGGAGGAGCTATAATACTATCACATACAGCTTATATTTTCCGGTCTTTTTTAATGAATAAATTCACAATCTAAAAAACTCTGCCATACTTCTGCTGTTGAATAAGACAGGTCATTAACCTTTAAAAATCCCATCTCACTGGAGTTTGTATCCATCACCCTAAATGTAGACCAACAAGTCAATCTCTAAAGAAAACGGAAAACTTCTTGGTTACTGTTGTCTCCTGCTGATTTCTACATACCTGGGACCCATTTTGGCTGTAGGATGTTTGTCTACTGTTCAATGCCACAGAATCATCAGGAGTAGGTCACCCTATTACTTTGCTTTTGAAGGAAAATGAAGGGCTAGATATGACTGAACAAAAGGGGGAATGATACTGAAATGAACCAGAGTAATTGGATGGAAGATACAAAAGAATAAAACAGACCAGCTCAAAAACAGAGACTTAAAAGTAGTGTATGAGAAGGTAAAAGTTTTGTCCTTCCCTTTGTGGATTGTTATGGAAGACAGAAAGAAAGAAAGTGCTATGAGAGATGTGCGAAACTTGATATATTTCAGAGCAAAGCAAACAAAATGATCAAGGAGTTCTAGGCAATGAGTCATGAGGAGAGATGAAAAAGAATAAATCTGCATTGCTTGGCTAATGCTGACTAATAGGCACACTTTCTTCGAGAGCAAGGAAATGGGTTCTTTAATTTATCTGTCTAGATTTCTAAAGACATGCAATGAAAGGGAACTTCTGAGACCTTTTTAGGATATGTTACAAAAACAAATGTTTAACTGAAATGATCACCTTAACAGCCAAACACAGAAGATATGGATATTTTAGAAAAATGCAGTGTTACACAATAAAAAGTTATGGCTCAGGTAGAAGAGGGACTCCTTAGCACAGAGTACAGTGGGATTGTGAAAAAATCTAGGGATGTGGAAGGTGTCAGATTGACTAGAAATAGATACAAAAATTAGAGAGCACCATACTGTCAGTAATGATCCAGAAGACCTATATCCTGAGGTAGTGGATGTCACTCAAGTAACTTTTGTTCAACTAGAGCATGTGAGGATTTCACTTAACTTTTTTTTTTTTTTTTTTTTTTTTTAATAATTAACACAGATATTGTGAAGGAGATGGCAGGCTAGAGTAACATGACCATTAGAGGATAATGCTTTTCATTAATCCTGTTATAGCTCTTGTGTGTGTGTGTGTGTGTTTATGTCCATACATATACATTTATAAATTACATTATCAAAGAACGGAGGTCAGGAGTTTTTTTCAGACAAAAGAACTTAAGATGGATGTTTGTGAATGCCACAAATTGCTTTCCGTCTGAGATTCAGAAGTCTATATTTTTGGGGAATCACTTGTGGGTGTGCCTGCATTCAGGTCAGTGGCAAAAGGAAATGAAGAGCAAAGTGTGTAAGAGAGAAGCCCTGATTTTCCCATGTGTTTTCATCATTCCTCTTCCTTCTATACCACAAGTGCCCGGGATTTTGAGGAGCTCCTAAAACAAGCGACTCAGTCTTCAGGGTTAACAATGAGAATGTTGGAAGAGCTGTAATTGTGAATATAAGAATGAAGGGCAGTTGTAAGTTTGGACTGATGCTGAGAGCTGCCTTAAAAGAAGCTTGATAAGGTCAAACTAATAAACTTGAGAGTTGCTCAAGGGGAAACCAAATTCTGGAGCTGTGAGACACTTTGACAGATGATTAGCATAAAACAGGGTGAGTACCCCACCACAGAGAAGGTAAAACCACAGTCACAAACAGAACTGAACCTGAATTCACCAAAATGGTGGACCAGATGTTTTCACTTGACTTGTCAAGGGAACCCACAAAAATTACCAAGGACATAATTCTTAAATGATTGAAGATTCACTCAGCACTTTTTGATTAAATAAGAATGACATACATGCATTTGGTGACAACTGCTCTGTTTTGGTTTCTTTGTAAGGACTGAGGAATTTTGCTAAATGACATGTTATACACCTGTACAAAATTAAGTCTATTGGTTTGTGTGGTACGTTGTGGGTTTGTTTGCCTGACCATGTGTGTTTCTGATAATTTCATTGCCATTATGTGGACCTGTCTACTATGTGATAGACTTACAGCAGTTTGCTTCATACAACCTGACATTAAACAGTTCATAGAATCATAGAATGGTTTGGGTTAAAAGGGACCTTAAAGATTCCAACTTCCCTTCCATGTGCAGGGACACCTTCCACAAGACCGAGTTGCTCCAAGTCCCATCCAACCTGGCCTTGAGCACTTCCATGAATGGGACATCCACTTCTCTGGGCAACATGTGACAATTTGTCACCACTCTGACAGTCAAAAACATCTTCCTCACATCTACTCTAAACTTTCCCTCTTTCAGTATGAGACTGGGATAACCTAAATATACCTTTTCGTATCGACCACTGATAATAACTTACTGCTTTTAGTGAAATGCTTCTTTCAGTGTCCTGCTGACAGGCCTCATCTTTTCTCTCTCTGCTTTTTTATTTCCCAGGATATATCTTTCAGCTGTTATAATTTATATCTTTATGACCTCTGGATTCTTCAAGGTCCCTTACTCTTGGATGGTGTCTATTTAATTTTCTAAGTCTCCAGAATGTCTTTCTGCAAAAATGGGTGTTTAGAAGGCACAAGAGAAAATGCAGGCAGCAGCTATTCTCATTTATGACACTTCTTTCTGGTCCACATTGCTTTGAAGATGGTCTGTGACATAAAGCATTTCAATTTTCCACACTTTTTAATTAATGCACTGGTTTTTGATGATGCTAATTATATAAAATTTTTCCTATATAGTCACCTGTAACATATATGTGCTCTAAATTTACCTCTTTCAAGATTTCTTTTTGTAGATTAAAGGCACCTCGTAGCTCCCTCAGCTGCTCCTCATCAGACTTGTGTTCCAGACCCTTTCCCAGCTCCACTAGCCTTCTCTGGACGTACTCTAGCATCTCCATGGCTTTCTGATAGTGAGGGGCCCATAACTGAACACAGGCTTCCAGGTGCAGCCTCCCTGGGCCGAATATCTCCTACAAGGAGTCTTGTGTTTGAGAAAATTTTGGAAAGACGAGTATATGGCAGAGGCATTAGTGGGATTTTGTTGGGTTTTGTTTGGTTGGTTGGTTTTTGTTTGTTTGTTTGGGGGGGTGTTTGTGGTTTTTTTGGGTTTTTTTACCTTTAAATGCAAAGTGCAGTGTAAGATCTTTGCAAAACTCTAGCCAGAATTTCCTGTGTGCAAGCAAGAGACAATATTTGTAATACTTCTGTTTATCTGTGTCTCCCAGCAGACCTGTTTGTAAGTCTGCTTCTGTGCACATATCTTTGTGTATATCAGTCCATTTCTGTTCCTGCTGCCTCCCTATTTCTTTTGTTATGTATGTGCTGTCTCCTTCCCAAATCCCTTATGCTTATTTTCCAGACGCATTTATTTATGTTCCTTCCCTAATTGAAAACCTCATATTTGAAGTTATTATTCTGATTGATGTCTGTCATTTTGATCAAGCAGTTTCTCACAGATGCTTTGTTAGAACAATTTTCTTGTTAGTTTATCACCATCCATCTCCCTGCTGACCTTCTGTGATGTTAGGTAACAAAACCATTAAATATTTCCTGCAAACAGAGAGACGATTGGCCATCATTTCACATGTACATGGCTGTAGCTACAACAACAAAGCCCTGGACATTCAGCTGCATAGGCAGGTTCCATTTCTGACTGTAATGGAGATCTTTTCCTAGACAGTGGAACAGGGAAAATTATTTGTCATAATATGGTAATGTTATTGTTATTCCTTATTTTTATATGGTTTGGACATTTAAGAAGGAAGGTGGCTGTGTGTTCTACCAGAACTTTGCTCAACAGCTGGAAGTTAAACTCCTCAATCAAAAGCAAACTTTTATGTCTTCTGAGAAAATAAATCTAATAAAACTCAAAAAATGAAAACACTTAGGATTAAGTCCATAAAACCTCAGATTCTCATTTTTAAAGCTCAGGTTTTCAAAGCTGCTGCACCACAAACTCATGAGTATTTCTGTCAGAGAAGTTCCCTTGGTATCTAAAGTTCTGCTCTGAGCATGCCAAGAACTCTGGTCTTGACAGAGTGAAATATCTATTTTATGTTTAAATCCTCCAGAGATTCACAAAACATGTGTGTCTCTGCCTGTCTTGTGTGAAGGACTTGCTCCCAGAGTTATACATTGATATGTATTAAGTATTTATTGGAGCAGGGACCAGAACTCACGTGTTCATCTCCCCCATGACTACCCAACCCAACAGACAAAAGAATCTTGCTTATTCATTCTTTCTGTCTGACTTGATGAATATTTCATTTTATCTTGCAAAGTGGCATAACTTCAAGAACGAAACTCAAAGAATATGTACCAAAGAATACCCAATAACATGATAGTTAGAATTATCTCCCAGAAAAGAGGACATATGAATTCAAGGCCCTGAGCCAAAGAGGTAAAATTGTCCTTCTCCCACTGCTGTATTATAAAAGAAAGCAGTGCTTCCCACCACATATTGTCTGGAGGTCAGTCTTATGGATATGTTTCAAGAACACTCTGAGACACTACCAGGAATTTGTGGGATGAGTATTTTATGGGAATGTTCTTTTAAGGCCGTGAAGTTCATTTATACAGCAACCACCAGTATTTCATACAAAATGTCCTTTAGACAAAACGCTTAATATTATGAAGTGGTGATTTGAAACCAGGGCTTTTTCCTTCTGTATTTGAAGCCCAGCCTTCTGAGTGAGTTTTTTCTCTGGCAAAGCAATCCATAGACCTGGTTTTTGGACTTGCTTGTTCTTAACGAGGTTGGCATGAATCATTGCAGCAGAAGGAAGCTTGAGTCTCCCAGTATTTTGATCTTACAGCTTGTCTGCAGGCCATGTGTTTACTTTCCTCACCTTTCATTTATAAAGAACACGATTTTATGAGTGGGTTGTGGATCTAAATCCTGAGTGAAGGATAGAGGTCTTCTGTAATCATAAGAAACCTAGATTTGCAAAAATATAAGTTTCACCTGCCTCTCTATTTCAAGTGGACACATTTCGTCAGAAATACTTGTATTATCTTTAAGGTTGTTCTCTTCATCTCACATCCACTGTGGATCTGGTTTTGAAAGATTATTTAGTCCACAGTCACAATGGAAAAGCAAAGAGAAACTCCAAGAGATGAAAGAAACCAGGAGAAGTATGAAAAGAAATAACAAATGGGAAATTAATGGAAAAAAACTGAAAAAATTTAGAATTAACTACCCTTTTAGGAATATTTATTCAAAATAGTTCTTCACTGGTTTATACAATTAGTTGAATGCTAATAAAGACTGCAGATACAATATATTTGTAGTAAAAAAAAATTAAGCTTCTTAGTTTATGTACTAAAAGGTAGAAACATGTCTCTTAATTTGTGGAGTTATAGATTTTCTCCAAAAATTTCCTGGAAATTATGAGAGAGAAACCCTCCTTGCGTTGGGTTTTGTTCTTCTCATCTGCACTTCACTTAGTAACTTAAACCAATTTTCAATTATATATAGGATGCAGAATCCGTGTGTGTTCAGTGTTGATGTAGGAAGCAACGAAGTGATGCACATATAGGCAGCAGGCACAGCTACACAGAAAACACCAATGTGTCCTTTCTCAAATATTGACTCCAAAACCTCAAAGTTTACTGTTGCAGAAGTGGTGTGGCACAATAGTGTGCGTGCATTCATTCTCTGGGTTTGGCCCAGAAAACATTCACCTCTGTTATAGTAAGAGTAAGATCAGACTGACTCTTAAGTTCCTGCTGACTGAGCTTGGTTCATCTCAACTCATGCTTTTACATTTAGAATTTTGCTTTTAAAAAGAAGAAGGGAAAAAAATGCTGGGACAGACTTGAAAAATGTAAGACAAGCATATGTAATTGGGGGCATTACCATTTTGGTTTATTAGGTTTTGTTTTGGGAGTTAGTTTGTTTTATATTGTTCAAGATTCAGCCTAAGGTATATTTCGGTGATGTGGAGCCCATGCGTGGTTTTTGGTGCCATATCCCTTTAGTTGGGAATGGGGTCTTTGATTTCAAATGAGGCATTTTTACAATTGTGTACTGCTAAAGACATCAAAGTTACAGGAAGATACTGTAATGTGGTTGAGAAAATTTTTGAAAGTGATGACCTCAATATCAAATAATCAAGTAGTCTTCACAATCAAAGGAGAAGAATTTTGTGGCCTTAGAAACCTTGAAAAATGAAATTCTAGGTTGAATTTATTCCTTGCACCCAATGAACTTGACTTGCCTTTAGAAAGTATGTCCTGACATTGAAAACAGAAAGAATGTACAACGGCAAACAGGTAATTCTATCAGGAAAATAAATCTATCATATTTTGTTCTACAACGTTGTATTTGCAATTGTGACATGATTTATCCTCTCCAAATGTACAATTAAATGAGAAATAAATAATACGCTATACATAAATTAGTGTGGAATCAAATAAGTATTGACAATATTTGCAGTTGTTTTTAACTGGAAACCAACATTTTGAGTGATTAACTCCAAATCTCCTTCTTTCTTTTTATTGTTTTTCCTGGTAGCTACAGAGCTTTTAAGCCAGTCAGAGGAAAGTATATTATTTCCAGCCCCCTTTTAAATACTCTATAAAGAACTCTATCGTTCATAATAGCTTTGTTTACTGTGTAGTACAGCATGTTCTAATTATCACCTCTGCCTCACTAACCATACGGTTTATATTCTCATACTCATCAGTTATTTTTATGTCCCCTGCAGAAATGAGGAGAACATTAATAAGAATAATTTTTTTTCAGGATATCATTTTGGGTGAAATGATGAGAAATAGTGTACTAAAGCACAGAGATTCAGCCTTGCTTTAAGGTCTCCCTGGATAAATTTGTCTTTCCAAGATAAATTTTCCTTTCCTTTCCTTTCCTTTCCTTTCCTTTCCTTTCCTTTCCTTTCCTTTCCTTTCCTTTCCTTTCCTTT
>JAWWEU010000091.1:66830725-66857284 GCA_035583155.1 Acropternis orthonyx
GCAAAATAATTTTATATTTAAATGTGACTGTATATGACCCTGAACAACCTTATCCAACTCTGAAGCTGTCTCTAACTTGAAAGTTGGTCTTGGTTTGAGTCAGAGGTGTCTTCCATCAGAGAAAATGTCTGTTATTTAAAACTTTATACAAGTTTTGTCTTGTTCTCTCTCTTCATATGTCGAAGGACTTGTAGGTTAACACAAGAATTATGACCTTTAAAAAAACGATGACTGAGAAAGGAAACACCAAATCCTGTCTTTTATGATGTGTCTACCTGGGTGGCTTTTTCCTCTTCTCCTCCCTTCATTGTTTTTCTACCTTTTTAGCTCTGACTCTCTTGTACTGTCGTTTGCTTTCTACACAGAATAAAATTGAAATAGAAGAAGCACTAATAAATACAAAAAGAACGACTCATCTTAGCAAATTGGCTTTACATAAGGTCAAAGAAAAGGCATTTCTGAAACCCTGCCACTATTTGTTCCTGAACATTAGCAAATAGCACTACAGAAGGCCTGGGTTTAAAGTGTTCCTTTACTAACGTGGCTGAGCAGGGCATTAAATAGACATTTGTTCCTCTTTGTGTTTCTGCTCCACTTAAAGACATCTACTGCAGCTTCTCATTTAGGTCTTCAGCTTTCCAAATAGCCTGAGCTGCTTTCTGAAATGAAAATTTTCCTGTTGTCTTTGTCAGACCCAGATGGTTAAACGGCAAACTTTGCATCTATTTCTTGTCAATTACATGTTGGGAAATGGTGGCATTTGCCTCTGTGACCCTCGGTTGAGTGGCTGGGGGTCTCGTTCCGGAATCGCTCCATTTAGAGTTAGTCCTCAGAAACTGAGGACAAAGTATTACTGTACAAATATTACTGACTGGCCAAAGCTTGTAAATTAGCTTTTGTAAATATCAGCTATTGAAGTGACAGGCTCTGAGCAGTTCCAGTGGACAGATCAGTGGGTTATTTTACTTTTCTCCCATCCTGTGACTAAGAATATAACCTTTTTTGAGGGTCTTAAGTCAGCCTGGGAGCACACAGACCTGCTTGACAGTGTATGTTTTTGAACAGCAGAGGCAGAATGGAAGCAAAGCACTTGAAACGGTCCACTGGTTTCTGGCTGACAGCTCAAGTTTGCTGTAGAGACCCATTGTCTTAACAGTGTTATGGAGAAATTTTGGAAAGCTTTGTTCTTTATAGATATCTCCCACTGTAACACAACTGTAAAGAAGCTGAGCTGTAGAGAAGTAACCACTTATGGCTCTTTTACTAATGATCTGGTTTGTGTTTTTCCAGTACATTTCAAAAGTCCTTCCTGGTATCAGTTAACATTCTCACTACTGTGCAGTTCACACAGATTGAATATTTCTACATTAAGAGAACATATTTTGTTGTATTCAGACAAAGAACTGTGCTGGGAACAAGCTGTTAAAGAGAAATAAAATCTCTACATATTTTGAGAATTGTATTTAAAATTTAATTTTGGTGGGGTTTTTTGGTTTGTTTGTTTGTTTTGGAAGATAACCCTGTAGTTCCAGCAAAGCTATAGGACTTGCAACAGTAATTAACTCAAGGAAAACCTATGAATCAGAAGAGTCCTTTCTGGACATTAGATCTATGAATTTACCAATGAATCAGATTAGAAGACTATTTACATGCAGAGACCATCTTGAATATTCCATCAAAGAAGTATCTAAAATAAATACATAAAAGCAGGAGAAAACTAAATATGTTATATATAATCACATAGACACACACACACACACACACACACATATATATATATAGACATAAAGAAAGAGAGAGAATTATCTTCTTTGCTTCTCAAAGTGAGAGAGTCTGTAGTCTGTAACAATACCTCCATCCATAAGAGATAACAGTATGTTTGCAACAAATTTCTGAGGTTTCAGTGTTTTTCTAAAAGAAAAATAAAACAAAATCTTTTAAATATTTCTAAGTCTTCATGTCCCTTATTTTCTCTTTCTCATTCTCTTTCTTTCTCTCATCAGAAGTAACTAACTAGCTTGAACCTCATAGATTTTCATAGCAAAAAATTTCTAAAAATGAAGAAACCTGCATGAAGTATTTTGGTTTCTGTCAAAGTCTGTACTTCAATAAAAATATACTTCAAGCTACTGTTTGCATCTCTTCTACCTCTCTGGATATCACAGTATAATCTCAATGCTTCTTCATTTTGATCCACCATTTCCCATCACCATTCTTTCACTCTTTCCTTTCCAAGCTCAGGATGCAACATATTTCTGCACTTATTCTTTCCCAGGACTCTACTCAAACTGCCAAGTTTGTTCATGCCTGACATCCATAGAATAATTCTCTTGGTAAGGGGAGAGACAAAAAGCTGAAACTATCAAGTAGGCAACACTTTCAAGTAGGCAAGGATTCACACATTCATTTGAGACCACCTCTGCTGTCTTAGATACACTATCTGAGAGTGGGCTATGACTTTTAAGGATTTGAATTTTTATATCTTAAACTTTTTTCTTATGTGCATGCCTGTATTAGGTTTGTATGTCAAGGTTTAGGTAGTGGTGAGGCTACAAGAATGATTTATGTGAGGAGCTGTATGACACTTCACCCAATGCAGCCAATTCCAGCCAGCTCCAAGACAGATCCACTGCTGGCCAAGGCTGAGTTCATCAGCAATGGTGGAGGCACTTCTGGGGTAACCGATTAAGAAGGGGGAAATAAAAATCTGTGCAATGACAACTACAGCCAGAGAGAGGAGTGAGAATTGTGAAGAGAAACAAGCCTGCAGACACACAGGTCAGTGCAGAAGGAGGGGCAGGAGGTGCTCCACGCACTGGAGCAGAGATTCAGACTGGAGCACCCCAGCCCCTGGTGCAGCTCATGGTGGGGCAGCTGTGTCCCTTCCTATGTGGGTCCACAGGGGGAGCAGAGATCCACCTTCAGCCCCTGGAGGAGCCCACACCAGAGCAGGTAGAGGCTGTGACCTTATGGGAAGCCTGTGCTTGAGCAGGACACAATGTTTGCATTAAAATAAAAAACTATTGTTGCTCTGCAGATACAAACTGTGGATCAGGCATGTACACTGGTTTCCTTCACCCCCACCATCCCTCAAGAATTTTAGGGCAAAGCACTTGAATGATTCGGTTTCCAAGGTCCCTTGGCATAAACAGCTGCAGCTCAGGAGACTGTGCATTATGGCACAGGAAGGGAAATAAGTTTTTAGGGGCAGCAAATATAGAGGTATGTGTGGCTGCATGTATGTGTTTTAAAAGAAATTTTGTGACATTGTGCTTTTCTCTGCTTATCCTTAAACATATCAATTTTTGTCTCTTTACCCTTCATATCACCTATCTCACTCTTTGCTACTCAACTGAAGTGCAGGAGGAGGTCCAAAGAAGAGAAACAAAGCTGGTGAGGGGTCTGGAGCACAAATCATATAAGGAGCGGCTAAAGGAGCTGGGGTTGTTTACCCTGAAGAAAACGAGACTCAGAAGGGACCTTCTTGCTCTCTGCCACCACATAAAAGGAGATTGTATCAAGATGGGAGTCAGTCTCTTCTCTTCAACAGCAAGTGATGAGAGGAGATGGCCTCAAGTTGCACCAGGAATGGTTTAGTTTGGATTTTTAGGAATAACTACTTCAGCAAAATGTTTATATAACATTGAAACAGGCTGCCCTGGGAAGAGATGTGGACATCATCCTGAAGGTCTTTAAAATGTGCAGATGTGATACTTAGGGACGTGGTCGGGTAGTGGGCTTGGCAGCATTAGTTTTATGTTGAGGTTTGATGATCTAAAAGGTCTTTGCCAACCTAAATGATTCTATGATTCACTGACTAGGAATTTCTCATTTGCTTTGCTCTTTCCCTGGTCCACTCCAGGAAAGAAAACTAACCTAAGAGAAAAGCTTTGAGAAATTCTTATATGTGAACTGGATATTTAATAAGTGCATGTACAGTATTCAGATAGGAGCTCATGAACACAAATAAATAAGTGATCTAAGATCCTTTCCACATAGTGCAAAGATATGCCATTAAATTTATTTAAGATAGAAGATACTGATGAGATTTGGGTAATTTAGACAGGATTCATTGAAATTTATTCCTTTCTACTTAACCTAACCCAAGCACAAATGGGATAGTTGAAATATTTAAAGTTATCTTACAATCCAAGGTTGATGTTGTATAAACATCTACAAACCATGTTTGGATGATCAATCCTTTAATTGCTATGTAGTCAAACACATGTTGAAGTTAGGTTGGCTTGTTTTATTAACTGAGTCACAGTAAATCATGATTTACTACTCCACATCTTGCCACAAATCCAAGGTTTAAGCACTAACATAGACCTGAAGGGATATGGTTTAAACTCATGTTCTTCACCTCTAGCAGTATGTTCACTTCACTAATGGTAAGGTAGTGCAGCAATATACTGCAGCAAGTTAAACCCCAATCACAAGATTCAGAGAGATACTGGTGTGATTTAACCCCAAAAGACAAGTCAGCCTCATTCAGCTGCTCTCACTCCCTCTGTGCTGGACTTGGGGAAAAAATTGGAAAAGAGAAAGTAAGGGAACTTGTAGGCTCAGATAAAGACAGTTTAACAGGTAAAACAAAAGCAGCACACACAAGAAAAGCAAAATAAAGAATTCATCCACCACTTCCCAGGTGCTCAGATGTGAAGTGAACAGACAGAAAATAAACTACCCTAGACAAAACTAACATGCTTCTGTATGTTTCCTTCAAATCTGGTTCAGACCAGGGGCTGTGAACGGTTATTTCAAACTCTCCAGGAGTCAGTAAATGTCAAGAAAAAATGTCATTATACTAATTTTTAATAAACTCTTTTTATTTTGGAGGGCCTCTGTTTCTCCCTGATTTTGGGGATTTGGCAAATCAGTAAGTTTGTTCTTAGAGATTTTGCTATATTTTCTCTCTTTTTATACTTTAATCAAAAGCTAATTATGGTGAGATGAAGTGGTGTTTATTTTACGTTTCTGGACTGAAAGTCATTTATATTTTATCTTATGTGTGTGGACAAGCCCAGAGTGTCCTGGCTTATTCATACAACAATGTTTGCATAACGGCAAAAGGGATGCTATTTTTGTTACATATCTGGCATATGGTGAACCCTTCCAGAAATCTCAAGTGTAAACTTCTTAAGAGACTGCTAGTCCACAACCAGCAAACCCTGGATTCATATGAACTAAATAATGAATAATTTTTCTAAATGAGTGGTTGGAGTTTCATGCCTCACCCTGAAAGAATTATCACCAGTAGAAAATATTTTAGATTTTGGTTGATCTATGGACTTCTTAAGTGATGTTGAAAAAGACTGATTCTTGAGATTAAACCTATTGAATTCAGTGAAAGTTCAAGCTTGAATTAGATATCTAGATAATTTTATTATGACTGAACAAAGCAGTCTGTACCAAGAAAATCCTCCTTTTAAAAGTTTAGAAGTGGGAAAATTGATCAGAGGCTCAGCTGAGTTCACCAGTATGCCAAGCTCTAAGCACTAGTTCTTTAAACAACTTTCTCTACCCAATCTGTTGTGGATATTCTGCTTAGAGTACAGTAACTAAAACCTCATTGCAAAAGCAACTGAAAATCTCTTTAACATAACAATTAGTACTCAGGAGGAATGGAGCCTCAGGATGAAATTATTTTCTACAGTTTAACAGAAAAGAGATCTACATCTCAGGACCATACATGTCAGGAAATTATCTAATAAGAACATGTAATCTGTCAGCAGTGCATCTTAGAAGGTGTATTCTAACAGATCCGACATGAGATTTCTTTTCAGAACAGACATAAATGGTGAGAAGTGGGAATCCTCACAAGTCTGAATGCAGAACTGCTCACACGTAATATAATTCTGCTCATACCTGGAAATGTAGTCTGTGTCATCAATCAATTTCATTAATCCCTAAGAAATTTAAACTCCTCTGAGAAGCGATTTTGAGGGTTTATATTTTATATATAGTCATCATGTTCAGCAACTAGATACACATATATTTTATAGATCAAGCCTCTAATCACTCTGGCATATTCATTGCCTAGTGAGTTTGGCCTCATTTTGTGAATGTTTTACAGCAAGGGATATCTTCGAGGGTTCTGTACTTGCATGGAGTCTAGAACAGGGCAGTTGTGGTCCAAAACCTCCTAGGGACTGTTATACAAATATTGAAAGAATAATTACAATAATAAAAATGTCTATGAACATGTTAAATTAAGGAAAGCCACCTGCAGGTAGCTGATAATCATATTAAAGAACCTAGTGAACATCTGTAATTCTTTGTCCCCATTTATCACTTGGTGAAAGAACTAGGTCCTAAATCCAGACTTACTTCATCTTGAGTATTGAATAGCAATGTGAAATAGGACTTAGGTAGCTGAGCATGTGGTCTCTGATAGAGCAATAACATCTTCTGAATGCAATTGGTGCATTTTCTCTGGCTCTATAAAATACCACTTCACTGGAATCTTCTGGAAACATGCAGGTGCCACCTTGTTACCACCCACCCCAGAAGGGGAGGGCAACCCAGGTTCCGGTTAATAAATCCCTTGGAGTGGATTGGAGCGAAATGACACAGAATAGTTGGTGTTTGTAAATATATATATGTGGGGTCAATTTTAGAACAGTTTTGTTTCAAAGGTAAACAGGTGTGTTGCCATTTTGGGTGTTATATATAGTAATGCAGCAACATTAAAGGATAAAAATAACACTTAAGGAAATGTATAAGGAAGAGAAAGAAAGGATAAAAGTGGAAAGATGTGGATAGTCACCACCTGCTGGATCCAGTAATGCAACGTGGGAGTTGCAGCTTTGATCTGAAGGGATGGGTTTGGTCCCTTGGGGCTGGGGGAAGCTCCCCACAAAACTCAGAGATCTCATGAGCTATTGTACACTTCAGGCTCAGGGGGGAACACCTTGTACCTCCCCTGGGGTGGGGAGTTTTACAATGGGTGGTATCATGGGACATGTCAGAGTCTCTGACACCTCCTAAGATGTTACAGCTGCCTATTATGTCAGCACCCATCATGGTCCAGCATTTGGGATGACCAGCCCAGGCCAGATGTGAAATGTCTTCGAGGTTCCCTGGAGGGATTTTTACAGCAGACTCATCGTATAAGGGAGGACATTGGCATGGTAAGAAGGATTATCCCACCTCTTATCAGCCTCTTCCCTTAGCTGGAAATCCAGTCTGTAGCTTCAGGTGTGCACACCCTTCTGCACCTGGGATAGCTGGACAGTGACACCTGATCCCAAGGTCCTTTCCCAGCAGGCATATTCAGGGAGGGGTGGGCTTTCCTGGGGGAGCAGCTGTTTCTTTTCAGTCTGCTGCAGTGGACAAAGTGTTTTAGCCATTTACTATTTCAGTCTCTGACACACTTTTGCATATTTATATTACACCACACAACAAAACACAGGCCACCTGCAAAAGCTGGTTTGGATGACAAAGTGATCCCCTAAAGATTTCTATACTTAAATTAGATGTAGAAATATTATTCCATGTGGACATAGGGATATGTCTGAGAAGAAGTGCTGGAAAGATTCAGATCTAAGTGCCACTAGGAATATAATTACATATATTCAAAATCACAGAATCACAGAATGGGTTGGAAGGGAACTTAAAGATCATCCCATGGGCAGGGACACCTTCCACCAGCCCAGGTTGCTCCAAGCCCCATCCAATCTGGCCTTGGACACTCCCAGGGATGGGGCAGCCACAGCTTCTGTGGGCAACCTGTGCCAGGGCTTGACCACCCTCACAGGGAGGAATTCCTTCCCAATATCCCATCTAACCCTGCCCTCTGCCAGTAACAATATCCACAATTTATTGTCCCTGTCAGTTTTGACTTTTCATGTGACCACAAAGGCCATTTTTGACAAGGAATGTTATTCCACATGTGAGACTCAAGAAAGAGCGATTTGGATGGGAGGGCATCCTGACCTACACCTCCTCTGAGTCTCCTTTGGGAATTCTTTTGTGGTATGAATTTTAATATTTCTGAAAGACTATTGAAGGAAAGAAGAGGACAAGGAAGCTTTGGATTTGTAGTTATACTGTGTGCTGGAAGGGGACACATCCAGCAGTGACCACTAAATCATATCCAGCAGCCTGGAAGGACCTGTGATGCTCTCATTAAACATCAGTGCAGATAATGCTGTGATCTTTTTTTTCTTTCTGCAATCCAAGTCCAGTTTCTCATATTTTCCATATCCTGTGGTAACTACCTCCCATGTGCAGAGACAGGATTACAGGTGCCTCGCTCTGTTTTATGCATATTTTAAAAACATGATTAATAGTCAAATATCCTCAGCAGCTTTACAGCACTATTAACTCCATTACTTAGCATTAGAAATAACAGGCTGCAGCAGTGCCAGAGGTGACCTGTTCCCTGGGACAGTCACACCCAACGGCCCCGTTGAGTGGAGCCATCTGGAAATGCTCTGCCAAAAGCAAATCCCGCATTTTTAAGGTCTCTGCTACCAATTTGATGCATGGCTTCCCCAGGCCAGTTAAAACTGACAGCTAAGCCTGGGATCCTCCACTGATCCCTAATGATGTGCCAGTGCAGTGTCACAGCTCAGGTTTCAGCAGCTTCACCTGCCCAGAGGAAACCCAGATCCCAAAATTCTGGGATCATCAGGAATTTGGGGTGCTGGTGTTAACTGCAAGACCCAGCACAGAGCAAAATCTGGGGGATTCTACATCAGTATGAAATGTGTACATCCTAAATGTGAGATAGATGAATACCGGGGAGAGAGGGATGCAGGAAGAAAGAAGGAGCAAAGGGAAATCCTGAGGAAATATTGTCCCTCAGGGACAATATCACACTCCAGTTCGTCCCACCTACCCCCACTGAGTCTCATTAGGGACTATCCGAGGAATTTGATAGAAGTTTTTTAAAAAAGAACCCATTTCCATCACTTCTGTGGGTGTTTTCCATCCAGAAGAGCTTTGTTGATGCTGCCCAAGCATAGCTCAGCACAGAAGAGTGTTGGGATGCAGAGCCCGCGCCATCCTGCAGAAACTGCTGCCAAAGTGGGTGTGCTGTGAAATCAGGGATTAATTTGATTGACAGGATGGAGTCTGGACAAGCAACAGCTTTCCTGCAATGGAGTTTTAGCAACTAAAATGTTCTGGTTTTTTTTTTTTTAAGAATGATTGAAAGGAGGAATATGAGTGAGCTTTGAGTGTGTTTATTCTTAATTCCTCTCCAGCAGGAGGGGTAACCTTAGAAATTCAATTTGTGGTCTAAAACTGATACAAAAAGCAGGATTCAGAATCACAGAGTGGTTGAGGTTGGAAGGGAGCTGCAGAGTTCACCTGGTCCTGCCCCCCTGCTCAGGAAGGGGAATTTAGAGACAGTGGGGCAGGAATTTTTTGTTAAGGACTTAAAATAAAAATGTTACAAATGTGAGAAAAAGATTTTCCACCCATTGCATTTTAAGTGGTTTTTGGAAAATCAAGTAAAAGTTTGCTCAAATGATAATATGATTAAGTAGATCAACTGATTAGAGTGAGATCTACTTTCATGCTTGACTTCCCACCCAAGCCTGTGATCCCACCTTATTATGTTAAGCTTTTCTGAGTTCAAAATTCGTTTTGATCTGGAAAATCTAAAGAGGAGACCAGACCTGAACACCTGTTTGCTTAAGCTGAATCCTGAGGGAAAATCTTAGAAGGGAGCTTTGATATCACTGCTCCCAACATCCCTTTACCTCATTTCCAATCACAGCAAAGACATCCAGACCTTTATATTTGTTTTACATTAGACCAAAACTTATAATCTGGAAGTAAGAAAAAGTCTTTAATATCTTCCAATTAAAATACCTCGACTCCCCCTTACTTCCCCCTAATATTTTTAATTAGTTGACAGTTCTTTTAATTATTTTGCTATGACAGAAAATACACCTTCTTGGTGTATTTTTTATATAACTATAAATATTTTCCTGTGACACTGTTCATGGCAGATTTCAATACCAACGAAATTTACACTGATACTGGAAAATTAAAACCAAACCCAAACAAAAAAAGCCCCAAACCAAAGCAAAACAGAGAGTAGATGGTTTTAAAAGATACTCTGAGGTAGAAGTGAAGTAGGAGGAAAATTGGATAAGTAAAGAAGCAAGGAAGACTTGTAGCTTTGTAACTTAAAAATCTGGTTAAACATGAACAATATTGTTGCTTTTAGGAAATACCAGTGATAATTGGCTTGGGATAAATATCCTTCTCCAGTTTGTAATATATAAGAAACATGACAGATTAATGCCCTTAATTTTCCCAGAATCCCAGAATGTTTGGGCACGGAATTATAATAAAGCAGAGTTTTATTTTTTCTAGCTGAGTTCTTTATGATGTGTTCTGCTGTTGAGAAGCTTATATTTACTCTTATCAGTCTTTAATTTGATAATCATAAAGCAGTTGTTAATCCCTACCTATTTCCTCACTTTTGCCCACAGAATTCTTGTGGAACTGTGCATTGAATTGACTTGGTGAACTTCTCAGGGCATAAATAATTCATCAAAACGAGGCTATAAATTGTTGTCAGTATGAATTTGATTTCCTGATGGTAAATGCTAAATTTCATTTGAAGAGAAGCAGAATTCGTGATGAAAGGACTAAATTCCCCATCACGGAAACCCTTGTTGTTTCCATCTACTTAATTTATTATTCAAAGTGTTTGACCTTAAAGAAAGGACTGAGAATGCATCGGGTTCACCTCACTATCCAGAAGATTTCAGAAATATAATGGCAAAATCTCTTCCTGGGAAGTGAGAAAGGAATGAGGGAAAGATTCGAGAGCAAAGTCTGGAATAGTGATTTCAGCTGAAAGTCATTTGTGAATTACTAATCCCAGGATCAACCCAGAAATGAAAATTGGGATATTCAGCTAAGGAAATTCACAATTAATTGAAGACAGGCCAGAAAGGAATGCAAAAAATCCAACTACCGAGGGCAGAAAATATTAATAGCATGAATGGAAAGAGGATAATGGGGAAAAATGAGCTCAAAAGGGAAAATTCACTGTAAGATAGATTATAATTAAAAGAATGTATTGCACTGAGAAATAAAACAAGAATGATGGGATTTATGTTCTGTTGGTGATTTGCTGGTTCTGTGGTACTCAGAAATGGCTTTTTATGATGAGATCAATAATTTAATACAGGCAACAACTGACAAGACAGGAAAAAAAGGGGGAAAAATTGAAAACAACAGAGACAACTCCAAGATTTCACATCCTGAGTACTGCTGTAAGCAGCTGGAATAAGTTTCCTCATTTACAGATGGAGAATTGAAGGAATCCCTCCCAGCTAAAAACATCTAATGGCTTCTTTTACTTTATTAATTCCCCAGCTGGACACCCTAAAAAATTGAATTTTTTTTTTTTTTTTTTTTTTAAAAAGGCAAATAAATACAATTCTGCCTTGTTTGCTTAGAGAAATTCCGGGGGCCATTCCCTGATTAATACAATTTGTTGTTCTCACCCAGAGGTTTCTTTCTATTTATAGTGGGATGTGTATAAATACCTGCAATGAGTTGTAATAATTACCAACAAGGACTTGCAAGGCGGGGCTTTGAGAAGTTTCTGAGTTTAGCAGTTCACGTTTTTTTCTGAAATGTCCTCATTTCTACCCTGAACTGCAGCTGTTCCCTCATTATAACCCATTAGTTAAATATGAAAGAAAAAAAGGAGGAGAACCCTGAAATGACACCACCAACAAGGCAAAATCCAACCCAAACCCAGAGAAAATAAGTTATTCAGATTAAAAGCAGCCCTTTCGGCTGAGCAGGGTTTTTAACCTGGTTCCATCTGCTAATGTGGGTTTCTCAACATTGCCACAATTCACAGAGGCAGCAAACAGTGAAAAGAGAGATCAGATTTAAGTTTGTTTTATTGCAGGAGATTTCATCAAATTGCTTTTTTTTCAGAAGAAAGGCTTTTCTTGGCGTCCTCCGGAATAGCTTTCTTATTGGTGGGAGGAAGGGATTTCTCTGTAAATCAACTGATTGTACTGACAGAACAGGAAAATAATTTGATCCTGTCAAGTAATGATAATTTTCTTATTAAAAGGTGATGGAAAAATTATTCAAATATACACACTAAAAAGGTATCAATTTTAAATCAGTAAACAACCTAGAAACCGAGAATTTGTTTCCTGACTCCAAGGATGATCTAAGACTTGGAAGGCTCTAAAACATAGAAACCAGTAAGATTATTAAAATTACCCCAAGGAGCCTTATTGTCAGTGTTGTGAAGGTGCCACTGAGGATGTTCCACCTGGGCTGAAAGTTCTTGATTCTTCTCTGACCCATCGATCTGTGCTTTGCTTTCTCAGCGGGAACAGCTCACATTTTATGGCCATAATGGGAAACATGCCAGGATTATGGTACATATTCTAAAATGCAGGGGGGTAAATGCAATATCACCCTGTTTATTGACAAGCCTGTTCTTTTTTTTATGTCTTATCATCCTTTATATAATGTATTTCTTTTCATCCTTTATATAATGGACGTCTTATCGTGCCTTATGTAATGCATCTCAATGACAACAGAGGTTTAATTCCAAAGGTGAATTTAATTCCAGAAGTCTAGAAAAAGCTTATCAAAATATTAGGTCTTATTATTTTTAAAGTCTTCACTGTATAACATACGTAGCTGCCATGACATGCTCAAGTATTCTTTAAAATCCAGATATCAATAAGATTATTGATACCTCCTGGATACAGTGGGTTTCACAGATTAATTGTGTACTATAAAAAATTACCTATTGTAAAATAATATTATGTACTATAATAATATTATATACTATAAAGCACATTTCTAAACTTATCACCAATTAGTTTTGCTATGTTTAGATTTCTTATCGCATTTCTTAGAGTGGCAAAGAGCTGAGGATACTTTCAGTGGGCATGGCATAAGTTTGAACACAAATGAGGATAAGTAATTTCATCCTTTCTCATTTATCACCTTGCACTAATTGTAAATGTTGGTTTTACTTAATTTTTATTATTATTATTACTACTACTATTATTATTATATTTCCCAGACAGTTTAATTTCTCACTTCCTCTGTCTTGAATTGTTATGACACATTGCCATAGAATCCCCACAGTATTAATACCCATTTTTTCATAAGGGCTCATGAAGACTGAATCTTTCTTTATAATAAATATAAATAAATTTATCACATAGAGTGGTAATAAGATAGAACACATTTAAAGTGGCAGGAAGCTACTTATAGTGCAGCTTTTCCACTGGAAAAAGGACAAAGCCAAGCCCTTGTGAGGCTGTTCCACAATTGTGACTCTGAGCATTCCAAGAGTTCCACTGGAAGGCTCTTCCAATAAACACCTGCCCCTCAAGCCAAATGGAATCAGCCTGGAATAAATATTTTCCCATAGGCAGTTCAAACTGTCTTGGCAGTGCAAAATTCATTCCTAATAAAAGAAAGGAAGTAATAAAGAGGCTTTAAAGAGGCAGAGCGGCTTAAGGGAAATAACAGAGCTGGAGTGCTACAAAATAGAACAGGGATATCCATTTTCTGTGATTTTATCCTTTTCTGTCTCTGCTTCGTACGTGTTCAGCTCTGAGGGAACCAGCCAAGGAGCATCCTTTGTTCAGCCCTGTACCCAGTCACTGCCATTCCCTATGGAAGCATCTAATCACACTATCCCAGGATATGCTGAGCTGGAAGGGATCCACAAGGACCATCCAGTCTAACCCTCAGCCCTGCACAGACCCATCCCCAAGAGTCACTCCCTGTGCCCCAAAGCATCATCCAAACCCTCCTGGAGCTCTGGCAGCCTTGGGGCCGTGCCCACTGCCCTGGGGAGCCTGGTCAGTGCCCACCACCCGCTGGGGGAAGGACCTTTTCCTGACATCCCACCCAACCCTGCCCTGGCACATCTCCAGCCCTTCCCTCAGGTCCTGTCAGTGGTCACCAGGGACAAGAGACCAACACCTTCTCCTCTGCTTCCCCTCCTGAGGAAGTTGTAGCTGAATGATTCAGGTCAGTGGGGATCTCAGGAGGTGCTGCTTGTGGGGAGATGGGTGGGAAACACTCATTTGGCAGAAAGAATGTGGGAATAGAATGGAGAGAAGACCTGGGCTGATAAAAAGGTTAAGCAGGGGATTAAGAGAGGCTTATACGAGGTGATGGTGATGATCTTTGTGCTTTCCATGCACTTTGCTGTTTTCCTGGCTCAGGCTCACTTTAACAACCCACATTGTGCTGAAGAAGCACAAAATGTCTCGAAATGACCCGAAGGAGACCTGTGGCACAGGGCTGATGGTCCCGGGTGTTCTGTGCCTTGCCCATGTCTCACCCACACAAATCACAAGAATAACAACTGTGACAGCAATTTGTGTCCTTCCATGTGTTTCCCTTTGCAGAGGACACAGGGCCTGGAAAGGAAGCGATATTTTGAAGTAATTTAAATTAATACGAGGTAATTTTCTAGAACTCAAACAGTCTGGTATGTTTTAATAAATCAAAAACAGTATATTTTCATAGCAATGGCTGATTTTTAGCAGCCTTATGTTTGGGACAGCAATATCACACTTACAATAGGAAATTTGTAGGTGTTTTTGCCCTATCAAAAAAAAAGTAATTTATTATATTTCAAATAGGTATACCTACATTTCATGGCATGTAGTGACAAGTGCTGAGTGGTCAAGGGGGGCATCTCTACAGGTGATGTAGGTCTGTTCTATCAGCTGAAATCAGCTCTTTCCACGTGTGAGGCATCTGAATGTGACAAAGCTGCACCTTCTCCCACCCACAGAACCACCTGAAAACATCCTGTGCTCCTCAAAGCCTGATATCCCACCGGATTTCCACGGGGAACCATCTCAGGAGTGCTGTGCTGAGACTGCTCCTAAGTCAGGGGGACGGTGGCCTGTTTGAGAGGGGATGCTTCACTGCTCAGTCCCTGAACTATGGCCTGATATGTGTGAAAGCTGACAATGATTTACAGGCCAGCAGTGGTTCGAATGCCCACACACACACTGAAATGCCCTTGGATACTGGAGCTGCCCACGGCCCTCCATCCCCTGGGGTGCCCGGGCAGGGGACAGGTTTTGCCTCTCTGGACCAGTGCCATCAGCTGTGCAAAGTGAGGGGGAAGAGCAGATTGATTCCCTCTTGCTCTGCATTGAGTTTTAGGAACAACCAAAAGGTGGGAGAGGAGTGGAGGGCAGATGGTGATCCGGTTTGGGGTGAACTCTCCCCATCACACATGAATTTTAGAGCCAATTTTAGAATATCACCCTGAATTTTGAGCTCAGGTATGCCAGGCTGGCCACAAAACTGCCCATGTTTGCCTGAAAAGGTCTGAGCTGGGACCCTGTGGCAATATCTGTGCCACTACATAAAACAAGGTGGAGTCTCCCTGTGCATCTGAGGGCACAGTGTGGCACAAAGATGATTCAGATACCTGCTGGTGTCCCCCTTCCAAACTGGCTCCTGGGAAAATGACACTTTACCTAGAAATAGTCTGGAAAATAAGAAAGCCCAGCCAAAAAATAAGTACTCATATATATATGTATGTGCACAGACATACTCTGATCCTTTTGCTCCAGGTAAAATAAAAAGCCTGGACAAATGTTTCCAAGCAAACCACCCAACCTGTGACTTGTGCACATGGTCCAGTGTTGTGGTGTGACTGTTTTGGAGTGGCACAAGGAAAGAGGCCTGAGCATCCAGCACCTCCAATGCACTCAGCAGAACATTTTCCTACAACCAGAAGATGAAGGACAGTAAATGTAACATGGAGATAAACTGGAAATTAGTGATCAAGGGTCCCAAAACCTTCCTGGCAGGTGGGGAGGGAAGGATGCAAATACAGAATCACAGTTGGTCTGTTTTGTGGGTCCTTCCAAGGTCAAATCCTGCTTCTAGTTCCAGGTCTAAGCTGAGGGCATCAGGAAATGATGTGCAAGTTATCCTGCCACTTATGGACCTCTGGATCCCAGAAGCCTCCCAGAAAAAGGCTTTGCTGAATCCAGAAAATGCGGACAGAATTTCCTCACATTTAAGACATTCCTTGTGGCTCGAGGGGGTCCAGGCACATGAGTAGGAGAAAAGCCAAGATCAGCCCATGTGTTTGGTGATAGGGACAAGTGCCACCTTTGCTGAGCCCCTTCACTGACACAATCCAGGCTGTTCTCCCCCATGTTGGCATAAGCAAGAGACTCAGAGAAACCAGAGTGTGGCTGCCTGAACCTCTCCACAGTCCCCACTGATCAGATCTCCATGGATTGTAATGAAACCCTAGATATCCACTCAAATGGAGACCCCAGAGCTCATTGTAGGCATGTAATATTATTTGAGACACCATGGGGCATCTCAGGCATCCACACAAGCCTGGTCTGCAGGGCACAGAACTTTTGGGTGCCTGCATTCAGGTGGGATGGCAGCTGGAGGCCGGTGGGGCACCCCATGGATCATTTTAGGTGGCAGAAAGTATCTGTGGTTAAGCCACGTTGTGCCTCCAGGAGCAGACACCAAGATTTAGGTGTTTTAATGTGCATCCAAATCCCACTTCTACAGCTTTTTGAAGGTGGAGGTTAATCCAAAGGCTTCTTATGGTCAGCAGAGTTTGAAGGCAGTGGGATATGACAGGAAGACAGCCAAACTGGTGAATATCTGGTAACTGGGACCTGGAGGTGCTTTTCCACCCTCTGTATCATTTTCTTGGCCAGCAGAGTCCTGGTTAGCCCTGAGTGAGCTGCTCTGGGCTGTTGCCAGTTTTGCCCTTGGCCATAGACCCAACAGCCCCAGAGCTCATGTAGTGCACTTAGGAAGGGTGAAAATCAGACCATTTGCTGCAGGAACATTCAGAAGGGGAACCCCCGAGAATCAAAGTCAGCAGCTTTACATCGAGGTATTTTTGCAGCAATTGCGTTGCCAAGAACAATGGCATTGTAAAGGAATGAAGGTTTAAATCCTGAAGCTTTTTATTTAGCTGAAAATTAGTGTGGCAAACACCTTAGATCTGCAGGACAGAGAAACTTGGGTGGGGAGAGACCTACTGATACCTTGCATTGCATTACAATGATTTTCATGGGACATTTTTTTGGGACTATCAGACTTTCTCTTCCTGGCACAGCCATGAATTTCAGTTTCCACTTTTTAGGGCTGTGGAAAGGAGAGAAAAAGCTCTAAAACAGTGAGATGGGGATACTGGAGCCTGGCTGCACAAATCAGCAGAGTGATCTGCAGGGTGGAAGGATGTTAGAAATGACTGATGAGTGACTTGATCACATTTATTTTCCGTACCTTGCAGATGCAAAGAGCAGAAAGTGAGTTGGGATTTGAACTGAAATTGCATTTCCTGGGTTAGGGCCCTTGGAAGGGGCAGAGGTGCCTTTCCCAAAGATGTAACTGGTAAGACTGGAAAAAGTTCCTGGGCATTTTTTCTACTGCCCCATCCCTGGATGTGTTCAAGGTGAGGTTGGGCAAGGCTTGGAGCAACCTGGGGTTGTGAAAGGTGTCCCTGCCCATGGCAGGGAGTTGGAATGGGAGAATCTCTAAGGTCCTTTCCAACCCAAATCATTCTAGAATTCTGGGCTCTGTCATCCTGCCCCAAGATCGCACAGCATCTGCCCAGACCACCCTGAGCAGGACTGTGCCCTTAAGCACCTCCACAGGCAGGATGTTTCCAGGCTTTTCCTGGATTTCCAGTTAAAAAAACATCAGCCTGGAAACCAAGGCTTGAAATCAAAGCAATCAAAGCACAGGTGTCCTCCAGGAGGACCAAATCCCAAAGGCTGGGGAGAGTGTTGGCTTTGGGTGGGGAGAACTGGGCTAAAACAGAGGGTACAAACAGGCAGGTGTGAACAGTGTTTGTCTAAAATTAATTTTTTTATGCTTTTGTGTTACTTTGTATTCCTTGACTAAAACACTTTTTGTTGTGCTAAACTATTTCCCTTGGGGAGCTTTAGCCACCAGTGAGTTTTCTGGGTGTCCTCATGTTCCTGGGGCAGGGCCAGGTTTCTGAGTGACCCCTTCACACTGGAGCCTGGTCCCTGCTGCTGCCAGCCAGGCCTGCAGACAGGTCACACTAATGTTTAACTCCAGCCTGTGTCGCTGCATTCGGAGCCTGTCGTTGCCTCCCCTCTGGAAAAGGAGTTTATTCCCTCCTCTCCCAGCAGGGTGAGGGACACACTGACCCCATCACCTCTTAGTCTTCCATACACTGAACAAGGATGTTCCCTCATTGCCCTTCACAGGTCGTCTTCTGAGGGTTCTTTTCATGTTGGTTCCTGTGCTGTGACCTCTCTAGAGGGGACACACCTTTCCCTGGAGCAGCAGAAAGCCTGAGACAGCTCAAGGCTTGGTTTTGCTAGGAGGAACATGTGGATTCTCGTGCTAGGATGAGGATGGGGTCCTGGAACAGGTCAAATTCAGGACTACAGGGTGAGAGCGCTGTGCTTTATTGTCCCCTGAGCAAAGGAAAGGCCATCTCTTCATTACCCTTTGGTACTGAGTTTGTTTTGTTACCCTTTGCCTGTAGGGTTGGATATTTTGGCCAAGGTAGGGGGATTACCTTTATGATTGATGACTATAATTTTGATGACTGTTTTATAATTAAGTATTGTATAGCTCTATATTATAATAATTATTATTATGGTTATAGTTGATGATTATTGATGATTATGATACCAGATGATTATTATCATCTGGAGCACCTGGGCTGCGGGCACTGTCCCACAAGCTCCCCCAGGGGTGCAGAAACCTCTGGCACAAGGACAAATGGGGGAGCTCATGCCTGGAACCATGGTAGAAAGATACATGTTGTGTTTATCTCAGCCTGCTTCCTTGCAGAGAAATGTCAGACTGGCTCCTTCTCCCTGTTTTTAGGATGTGAGTTAAACACTCTTTCCCCCTGGAGACAGGGACTAATTTCTAACTAACTTCTCCCTTCTCTAACCTGGTAGTCGTGACCTCTCCCCTTCATCCACTGCAACATCCACATAACAACAAAGAAATCCGGAGAGTCTGAGGTGTTTTGTGCCTCTCCAGGTGGGAAGGGGTCCTGGACTTCAAAGGTTACTCATCCATGCCCTGGAAGGCTGGAAGTACTTCCTAAGTGTCAAGTATCCGCTGGGGAGGAACAAACACTCCAAGTGTTTGTAGACCATTCTCCTGCTGCCTCTTTCCACCCTGGATGATGACATGAAGTCAAGGCTGTTGTTCCTGGAGTGGACTTGAAGTGTATTGACCATGTTGAGTCACAAGCATTTTGAGGCTGCTGTGGGAAGTCCTGTGTCTGGTCTGTCAGCCCCGAGTGTCTGAGATGTGTCGTTTCTTCCTCTAGTGGCTTTCCTGGTGTTGGGTTGCTGGGCTGTGTGTTTTAATGGATAGGAAAGTCCTTCCATCCTGCTCAGGCTGATGGTAATGTATCAAGGATAGTTATAAAGGTCATCTCTCCAGCATATTGGTTGTTGATATTTCCTCCTGTGAATTCATAGACATCTGTTGGAGAGACAGATGTTCTGGAAATGACCATCTCAAGAGAATGGAGTTGAATGCTTAGATTTTATACAGAATTAAACTCCTGTCAAATTAGGGGGAATCATAGACTCACAGAATATACTGAGTTGGAAGGGACGCACAAGGAGCATCAAGTCCGACTCCTGGCCCTGCACAGACAACCCAACAACCCCACCCTCTCCCTGAGAGCATTATCCAAATGCTCCTGGAGCTCTGGCAGCCTCGGGGCCGTGCCCACTGCCCTGGGGAGCCTGCTCAGTGCCCACCACCCTCTGGGGGAAGGACCTTGTCCTGAGATCCAACCTAAACCTCTCCCCTGACACAGCTCCAGCCATTCCCTGGGTGCTGTCACGGGTCATCAGAGTGAGAAGGTCAGTGCCTGCCACTCCACTTGGACTGAGATCACCGTTACCCTCAGCCAGATAAAGTGCCTGTTTGTCACTGTCATACAGAGACAGAGATCTTTGGGTCAGGATGTAATGAAGCAGGTACATACAGTAATTGAGAAAATTCGACCCAGTGGCTCCTGCCTTGACACTGACAAGCTCTGACCCCTCATCTGGATGAGTCCAGGTGATTTGGGCCATGGCAGATTTCCTAGGGACATAGATGTGGTGCCTGGGGACATGGTTTAGTGGTGGCCTTGGCAGTGCTGGGTTAAATGTTGGACTCGATGATCTTACAGGTCTTTTCCAACCTTAATAATCTCCAAGTTCTTTCAAGAATTAAAGTAGTGGTGCATTCCCTGTATTAGACATGTCCAAGGAGGAGACACCTCCAAAATTACACCAGGAAGTAGAACTGGGCCACCTGACTCCTCTACAACATCTCAGATGGATCTGTTCAGACAGCACAGGGCCCAGGGTGGGATAGGGAGTTTGGGATCCAGAAGGCAAGAGTTGCATTATGCTCAAGCAGTCAGGGTAGAAGGAGGTACTACTGAGACCCTGAAATCCTGAATGGTGGTGGCCCTCAGTCTGCCTTGCTGCTTCAAAGAGTTTGGAGTGAGTTTTTATTGTCAGTTTGCATTTGTATGAACTCATTCCACGCACTCCAGTGGAAGGTGTCCCTGTCCATGGCCGGGGGGTTGGAACGAGGTGATTTTTAGGGTTCCTTCCAACCCAAACCACTCTATGCTTTTATGATCTCTCATAACTAATTTAGCAGTTCAACTGGGGTTGAAAAAATGATTTTATGTGGTTCTGTGTGTGTGTGTGCCTGCTCACACACACATTTTTACACGTGCCTGCACCTACAGTTGTGTGCACTCCCATCTCTACATTTATGCGTGTTATTGCTCATGTTGTAAGCACCGATTTGAAGGGAGAGCCTCACAGCCTGGCATTTTTCCTCTCTCCCTCTTTCTCCCAGTGTTAAATACTTTCCCTGCTCCCAGCTGGGAAGTCAGCCTGTCACATGAACCGCAGGCAAGGAGCATTATCTGCCTGGCTTTACTTGTCGAACAATGTAAGTAGATGATTAACCATTAGAGCAACAGAGTTTGCTGACCCATTAACCAAGGAGGAAGGCCCTCTGGATGGCTGAACAATGGGTCCCATACAAGAAATCACCCCGCTTTGTCCATCCCAGCAGTGCCTCTCTGACAGCCCTGCGCGGATATTGCGATCTAATGACTCGCTCTGGGCTCTCACGCAACCAACCTCGTGCCCGAGGCTGCTGGTGCTCCCCACGTTTTCATCTGCACTCTGTTGACCTTGGAAACTAATCTTGCCCAAATCCATGCTTTGTAACAAACCCCAGGAGGCTTTAAAAGCTGCCACTCATTTTTCACCCTCGGTCCTACATGCAATGTGTCTGCAGAAATGCTGTGGCTGAATTCAGGAGCTCCTTAATCACCCAGATTTACTCATCTGGAGGCATTGGCCAAACACCCATCAGTCCTTGAATGAGGAGAATGAATCATTCCTTTCTGTCTGATTGTTACTAATTAAACCCTTTTTTGGGATTATGGTGTTCCATTCCATCCTTGTTTTGTCTGTCAGATGCATTCCCAATCAAACCATCACAGAACTATAGAAAGGCTTGGGTTGGAAGGGACTTTAAAGACCATCCAGTTCCATCACTCTTGTGTTTTTGGTCTGTCCTTGCTCAGCTCTCTGTGACTTGTTACTCACCATTCTCCTTGGTGGGTGCTACTGGAAACTCAGGGAGCTGAATTTCCCAATTATTTGTTCTCAAAAGAGAAGGAAAACTGGTGATGTGATGGTAGGAAGGAAGAAACTCTTCTATCTGGATGTCATCAAAATCATGTTGTGACACAAAGACCGGACACTGTGAGGGGAAGATTCTCTTTTTTCACATTTCCCAGTCTAGTACATGGATGTAGAATGGGGGGGATGTTCTGCAAGATGTACCTTTGGAATATGGAATATTCTTGGGGTACCTCAGAGTTCCCAAGAATACTGAAACAGAAAGTTTCCTGAAGGCAGAGTTAAGTCTGGAATCCCTGAAGTTACCCGTGGGTCAGATTTCCAAAGCTCTTTAGAAGATGAAAACAGAGTACAAACCATTTGTCTTGGGGCTGGGAAGAAGAGTGAAAAATGGATGAAAGCCCAGCATTTGGTTCTGGCACTTGGAGATGTGGTTTGGGGTGATTATGTTGGTGCTGGGTTGATGGTTGGAGCAGATGATCTTGAAGGTCTCTTCCAGACTTGATGACTCTGTGATTTTGTGGCCTGAAACTTTGAAACAAAAAGGGACAAACTTTTCTAACTATTAAGGTTCATCTCTGCTTCCCTCCACAAATTCTTTGAAAAATTCCTTGGCAAATTAACCAAATATATGATAGCTGTTGGATTTTGGGTCAGATCTGGAGCTGGTACGTGCAACATGAGCATCTTGCCCATACATCACAGCTTAACAGTGCAGACGGACCCTGCTCTCCAGTGCTCTGCTTCCCAACCACCCACACAGTGACATCACACCCCAAACATCAACCAGACAACACAACCTTGGACTCTGGGCACATCCAGCCCCTCTGCAGGAGCCTTGTGGGCACACATAGCTGGGCTCTGTGAGGTTACCTCCCAAAATGTATTTGGTGTTGAGCTTGTAATTCAAGACAGAAGGGAGGGAAGAGAACAGGAGGACACGGTGGGCTGCAGGGAGGGGAGAGAACAGGAGGACACAGTGAGATTCAGATTTTCCCCAACTGGGAGTTACCTGTTGGGATCTGGCATTTTTGCTCCGTTACTTGAATGGAAAGAAGTGGTAAAGGATTTCAGGTGCAGCAGGCTGGGATAAGGCTTGCAAGAGCCTGAGCAGCAACTGGCACTTTGTAAAATGATTATTTCATTACTCTGGCTGTGCAGAGAGACATGAAACATTGAGCAAGCAGAGAGCAGGTCTGGCAGCAGGCAGATGGCACAGCAAGAATGATTCTCTGCACTCAGATACTCCAGAATCATGGAAACATGGAACAGTTTGGGTTGAAAGGGATTTTTTAGATCATCTCCTTCCAACTCCCCTGCCATGGCCAGGGACACCTCCCACTATCCCAGGTTGCTCCAAGCCCCATCCAACGTGGCATTGGACACTTCCAAGGATCCAGGGGCAGCCACAGCATCTCTGGGCAACCTGTGCCAGGGCCTGCCCACCCTCACAGGGAAGAATTTCTTCCCAATATCCAATATAAACCTGCCCTCTGTCACTCTGGAGCCATTCCTCCTTGTCCCATCACTCCATGCCTTTGTAAAAGGACTTTTGAACTCAAGTTTTCTTTCAAAAGGCTCATTTTACTCACAGGAGTGGGGACTCCCTCATAGGAACCTTCTTTCAACTCAGGGCTCATGAGCCAAAATCTGGCAGTCTGCTCATGCTCTAGCAGGTGAAAACACCCAGCTCCCAGACACTCTGGCTGAAGACCAGACAGATGACAACCCTCAAGACAATGACATTTCAGTTTCAGCAGTAAATCATAGGCCTAACTTTAAAAGAAAGCTAAACACTGTGAAATAAAACACTTCTATATTAGCACGAAATGTCCAAAAAAAAAAAAAAAAAAAAAGTGAAATAACATGACCAAAATCACCCTTCATCTAAAAATAAAAGCAAAGGGAGAGTTTTCAGCGGCGCTGGAAAATCCCCGACACACATTCGATGGGTGGGCTTGATGTTGTGACTACAAAAATATTTTTGCTCAGTTTGTTTCTGGCTTTCTGTTTTGCAGCTGAAGGGTTGCCAGATCTCTTGGCTGGATCCCTTCTCTGCCGGCATTCTGTAGGATGGGTTTTCCTGCCCCTACGGCTTGAAGGGACAGGGGAGCTGCCGGACTCGGGGAATAACCCCCCTGGTAAATCCCTTGGAAATATCCCACTGTTTTGAGCCACTGCAACTGTCAACAGCATCGGAGAAACTGCCCAGAGCTGCTTAAAAAACAACCTCGTGGGTCCCTCCCAACTGTGAATATTCTGGGATTTTGTGAACCAACTTTGTCTTGCTGCGGAATTTTGGGCATAGCGGGATTGGGGAGCAGAAGTTTTCCCTCTTGTTTGAATAAGTGTGGCTGCTCTCAGGATGGGGGAGCACAGCGGGACAGCTCCCTGGGGAGATTCCTGCCATCCAAGAGCTGTCGATGAGTGGTTTTGGACAACGCTCCTCTCCGCCAATGCTCACAGCCCAAGCGTGGGGGGAAGAGCGGTGGATCTCCCGAGGGAGAAGCTGAACCCAAAAAAACAGGGGCTGGAAAGGTGTGACAGAGTTAAGGTCAGGTAGATGGGAAATACCAGCTGAGTTTGGCCTTTTTTTTCCAAGGCTTTTCAGCAAAAAATGAAATTGGAGAACACCAAATGTCCTTTTGGCTCAGCCTGTAACAGTCCATTCAAGCTCAGTTGCTGGTTTTGTTTCCTTCTGAGGGCATTTCACTCCACCCTTTGCTGCCTTTCCCTTGCACATAGGAATTTTTTTAAAAGCCAGCACGTAATTTTCAAACAAAAAGGTCATATTTTGAAATATCCAAGGAAATCTGTTGACATTTTGGACCTGCCTTTGAGAACACGGCAAGGAAGTGTTTCATTTTTTCCCCCCACCAGAAATTTTCTCCCACCTTTTCTCCAGCCCACAGAATTCCAGCATGAGTTTTTGAATGTCTTTTCTTCCTTCGCACTCTCCATTTTCAGAAAAAAAATCACTATTCAAAAACAAACAGAAAAGCCCAAACCAAAATAAAACCGCCACAAAACTCCAAACAAAAATGAACAACCCCCCCCAAGAAAACTAAAACAGAGAAAGGACACTTCCCAGGCCTGCTCCTCAGCCACCATTATTATGATTTTTTCGTTCTTTGCCACGTTAAAAGCTGGTCAAACAACCTATGACCCCTCCCAGTGGAGCCAACAGAGGGAACTGCATCCAGGAGGAGCATCCCCAGCCCCATCCACCAAGCCCACCCCCTTCTCCTTCCCTCACTGCCCGTGACCAGACATTGACATTCAGCCTGTACCAGCCCATCTCAGCCACATCTGGCCCTTTGCTGTTGCACCCCATGAGCATAAATTCAGTCCAGGAAAAGCAGATGCTGTGACCTGTCATTTCCCATCAGGGAGAGCCCCAAAATGAAATGGTGGCAAAAGGCTAAGGATCAATAAGGGGATTTTTAAATTACAATTATTTTATCAGAGCAGTAATCAATTAGAGAAACTTCCAAAAACCCCGTGGTGGAATGTGGCATTCCCAGAGATGATTAGAATCTCTTACAAAACATGAACCAGAAATTAATTTGCAGGGATCTAAAGGGATTTCTGTGTACCTCTCTCCAAGGCAACAGCAGTGACTGCAGCCAGGGACAGCTGGGCTGAAATAAAACAGCCTCAACACCCCACTTTGGACTATTTTTCTCTTCCTCCTTTCCCTTTTTTCTCACATTATCATATCTCTCCCCTCTCAGGGGCCGTGTGTGCCCCTCAGTGAATGGGTTTAATATATGTCCAAGGTCAAAGATCCTTGACTTGGGCATATCCCTGGTCATTGCCACCAGTCCCTAAGATACAGGGGTGCGTGACCTTAAAGATAGAGGGACAGGCTACCCCAGGGCACCTGTCACCCTCGGGATGAGGTAAACAAGAGGTGCTGGAGGAGCTCATGAGGTCTCCTATAGATCTGCAGACATCCACAGTAACCCTTGAGTCACCCCCTGCTCCCCTACTGCCCCACACAAGCACAATGTCCATTTCCTAATCTCTCTCCTCCAGTCACTTTCCTACCACCACCAGTGTGTCCACAGGAAAGCCCAGGAGTGGCACAGCCAGGGAACACTTCAGGGCTGGCACCAAATCAACAGGAATAATCAGCTCAGAGGAGATGCTGAGCTCACACAGGGGCTTCTCCCTCCACTGTGCACGAATTCAGGTCTCTCCATACCATCTGATTTCCGTAAGAAAGCAAATTGTCATCAAAATCTCTCAAATAAGCTGGTTAATCGATATGTTTTACAGCGTGAATTCAGGCAGAAGGTGAAATGAGCCCTTGGCACTGTTCCTTCAGACCTAAAAAATACGTCCTGCAGCTCTGCCTGACAAAACCACACCCATTCCTAATGTGCCTCATTGTCATAAAGACACTAAGGACATGGTTTTGCACTGGGATTAAATTGCATTGAAAGTCTTTCTAGTCCAGACTATAAAGTCCCAGATTCTCCATGAAATTATCAGGAGAAATGTGGTTTCCATGTGAAGAACTTGCTTTGATTTACTCAGCGGGGATATTTTGATAATGCTTGTGTGTTGAAGAAAAACCTTTGCAAGAGCAGAGCACAGCTCAGGAAAGATGGACATGGAACCAGGAGGAAAAAAAATTCCATATTTAGGTACTTTAGAAAAAAATTGCCAGCTCTTGGAAAAAACAATCAAAAGAGATGAATTTTTTTCACTAGAGAGAAATGATTGGACCTTAAGAGAAGCAAGAGGGCCTTGGAGATGCTCTGAGGGCTGGAGCCCCCCTCCTATGGAGCCAGGCTGGGAGAACTTGGGGGGTTTCACCTGGAGAAGGGAAGGCTCCAGGGACACCTGAGAGCCCCTTGCAGTGCCTAAAGGGGCTCCAGGAGAGCTGGAG
>JAWWEU010000091.1:66911042-66930443 GCA_035583155.1 Acropternis orthonyx
ATTTTTTTGGTTCGCCCCCCCCCCCCCCCCCTCATATTATTCTGTCTCTTTTGTTATGCTACTTTGGCTAAAGGTAAGGACAATTTATTTTATTTTTTTTTTTAAAGTTTGTGCTGACACATTGATCTGAAATTTCTATATGAATATTGGGAACAGAAACATCTTTATAAAACACTAGACTTTAGTGACAAGAAAAAATGATAATGAGAGAGCTTTTATTGTTTTGTAAGTAGCAAGGATGGGCAAGATCTCATATATGTTGATATCAAGATGACTATGAGATGCCTGTTTGGTGGAGCCATGGAAAGCCTCACACAGTTCTGTAACAGATCAGATTTTTTTTTCATTTCATACAAAAAATAAATTTTTATTATAGTATAAGATACTGATAATATTTTATTTGGAATATGTCAAGAAATCCCTTGTACCTATGAATTTACTCAAGGGACTTAGACTGGAACAGATGTAGATGTAGAAGGAGCTAGAAGCATATACAGAGGGATGGAATGGAGTAGATGCATGCAGTACAATTTCCAAGTAGATGTCAAGACAGAAAGATTATTTAAGGTGAGAATAATTAAGAAAATTGGAAAATATAAGATTTGATGATGAATAAAAGGAGACCAAAGTTTTAAGGTTTCTATTTAACTAGTAGTAGTAGTAGCAGCATAGGACAAAGAGTCTGCTTTGGCTTTTTTGGAAAACAATAAGTACATAGAAGGAACTACACTGTAATTCCCAAAATTATTTTAGTCTTGTGAGTCCTTGATCATCTGTTATGCCTGGGAGGAGTCTGGGTTATTAATTATTTTTACATTATTTATATATTGTGAATGCCAAGCCCTAGAACCCTCGTTGTCTGCCTAGCAGAGCCTAAAAAGATTTCCTCTTTCATATCCCATTCATTAATAACATGCTTTTTGTTTCATGTTTTCCTATGATACATTGGAAACAAGTTCCAGGGTGAGTGTATCACATTTTTTATGTTTCTTTACAATTTCTCAGGTGTCTGCTATAAGTTTCACCTAAAGTCAACTGATTTTAAGATTAGTCAGGAATAATTTCCCAGATGGACCAGTTTATGGATGGTTTGTGTGGGAAAGGTTTGACTTACCCTGTGGCATGGGTTTATATCCTCAGATACTTGGAATTTTACTGAACTTATTATTTTGTTTGGGAACATATCATCTAAGAGCTTGGACATTGCCACTGTCTACAATATCTCTTGTTCTATTCTTCAGTCCATTAAAAATTTAGCTTTTTGTGTGTTATTCAGTCTGTCTTCAAACTGTCTATGACAGGCTCCTTCCAATATTCTGATCCTCTAGACAAACAGAAATGTGTTTGTTGAAGATGCACAGTCCCCTCACTTTGTAGGCACCGTGGAGACTCCTGCAGGGGCAGAAAGAGGATAGGTTGTTTCTGAATTAATTTTTGTTCTGCTGAAATCTTAATACCACAAAGTATCATAACAACCAGCCCAACTCATTCCTTTTATTCAGAACCCTTGAAAAGAGTCCTTAACCTATTTGAGGATCCCATTTTTTACCTGGAAAGGACAGTCAGAAACTCATAAATCTCCAGGGTAAGCTATCTGGACCCTTCATTCCTCAACAGGGTGTAATATTAAAGACAATACTTTGTTTATCTGCTAGGCGTTTAATCTACAACAATGCAGGAAACAAAATCTGTTTGTTAAATATGCAGATGCTGAGAGAATGATGTTTTGGGGTTTGTTTGATTTGTTGTTTTGGTTTTTGGTTTGTTTGTTGTTGGTATTTTTTTCCTCGTCTATGTGATTGTGGATCAATTGATGGGAAGCTGCTGGGTTTTTCATATTATTTTCACTCAGGGACAAGACCAAAACAGGCCTTGAGTCTATACTAAAGATCTTCTTGAGTCACAGATTGTCCCAGAGGTGCAATTATTGCTTGGTAAACTCTCTTTCAGGTGGTAGGATGGATGAAAATAAATTTCCTTAGTGATAAATATTAGCCTGGCAAAACATAAAGTGCCCTCTGGACATTTAAATAATTACACATTTTATACATTTGTACACTTTTGTAGCAAAACTAGACTGCCAAGAAAATGGTCCTTGGGAGTGAGAATCAGTAGACATTCACCCAATATACCAGAACAAGGTGTTCCTACTGGCCACAGCAGTCAAAGCAGCCTACCGCTGAAATGATAGGACTGAAAGCACTGCCAAGTTGTGTTCTCTCACTCTCATCTTCTCATCCAAAAAGTCAAAACCAAAGCTCCATGGGATTCCTCATTTTTGCAGTAAAGTGAATAAGTTTAAACACTGATGGTAGAAGTAGGTTATAGAAGACCACTAATTAAAAAAGGAAGTTAGGTTTATAGATTGAGAATTTAAAGCCATAACTGAAATAATGTTCGTCTAGTATTTATATTATGGATTTGGAAACTGAGGTTTAACTGTGTTATGTATACTTGGTGAAGATGTCTGTCATATTTAAATAATTATAAATATTTTGCTTGAGATAATTACTAGATATTTTCCCCTACATTCAGGTATTCATCTGTATTTGGATCTTACTAATTTTAGGATTTGACCTGTGACTAAGGAGCCAGGAATTTTGAGCATGCATCCTAAATATTTTGCTCTATTTCCACAGATATTAAAAATGAGGGGAAAAGTGAAATATAGCCTGAAAAGAGCTTTGGCTAATTTTCAGGCATACTCAAGACATTCTTCATCACTTTAGACATATGTCTGAATAAAATCTTTCCCGAGGAACAGAGATCAATGTCGTAGTCCAACGGGAAATCCTCAGAATACTTCCATTGAATCATAGAATCCTAGAATGGTTTAGGTTGGAAGGAACTTTAAAAACATCTAGTTCTGACCCCCCTGCCATGGACAGGGTTCCCTTCACTAGACCAGGTTACTCAGAGCCCCATCCAACCTGGCCTTGAACATTTCCAGGGATGGGGCAGTCACAGCTTCTCTGGGCAACCTGTGTCAGGTTCTCACCACCTTCACAAGAAAGCATTTCTTCCTAGCACCTAATCTAAACCTACTCTCTTTCAGGTTAAAGCATTCCTCCTTGTTCTGTCAGTACATATCCCTGTAATTTCTTGTAGGCACTGTTCCCATGATCAAGTTATAACAGGAATATAAATGGAAAGGGGGGACCTGCATATAGCAGAGAGTGAAGTTCCCCAGTGGTTAAACCTTATGGTCCACCCAATCACATCTGTATGTCCTTCCAGGCAAACCAAAATCATATTCCCATGGAAGAAAGCCACTGCCACCAGAAGCCTGGTGCATAAAGATGATCCAAGACTTCCATCCTGTCTGTACCATAAGAGAGTTTAGTCTATTCTTTCCAGACCAACGTGCCAGAGAAGTGGAAAAATATTTGAAGAATGTGAATAATATTAGTAAAGTTACTGAATTCATCTTCAGAGGAAAAGCAAAACATGTCTCAAAACCCCCTGACTATCTGCTGATGTAAATATTCAGAGTATGACCATGACATATCAGTTTCTGACCTTGGCCCTGCTCTGGGCTTTCAGATCAGTAACGGAACTTTTTGCATAGGTTAAAACATTGCCTTTGCTATAGGAAGTTTTCTAGTCCTCTCTGTCTTAAGAAAAATAATTCTCCTTCTTTGACATATTCATCATTTTGTACCACTAGAGACAGGTATTAATTAATACTTCTGACTGATTGAGGAATTTAAGCACTAAACAGAAAAAAATGGTTAAATAACTAGTACACACAAATAATAGCTTGCAATATTCTGAGTTATGTCAAGTATGTTGGTCATTCACAGTCATGCTCCCTGGGTATAATTTTGGTTAATGGTATTAAATATTTTCCTATCCCTTTTTCTCTCTCATTTAACTTTCTGAGTTCCACATTTATTCCTAACACCCACATTTATATGTTCCCAATATTTTCTGTAGAAACATTCTGTGTAACTCAATATCATATTTTTTCCCAACAAGTTTCTATTACAGATATAAAGAGTGTGTCATCTATTAAACACACTTTTCTTGGTGCCACTAAGGATACCATTCATGTTTACAAGTATTATGGATCAAAAAAACTGCCTCAGATAATAACACCTCAGAAATCATCAAAAATAGTATTACGGTGATTGAAGTCACTGATTCTTCTTGGGTTGTTATAAAAACGCGGTATAATTCAGTTTGGTAAGATTTACGTGACTCTAATTCTGTGGTTTGTTCAGAGGTCTATATCCCTTGAATGAATTTTACTTTTGTGAGATCTGATTGAAATCACACCTTGTTTGATTGTGATGTGGTCAGCATTCACTGCAGCTGTTACAAAATGTACACTCCCCCCACACATTTAGAGTGTGCTAGGTATCACTGTTCCCTTTATCCTTCACGAGCTATTTCTAAGATGAAGGCATTCACAAGAACAGCCAACAAATACAGAGAAATTTAAAGAAAAATGCATTTACCTTTTTTGTCATCAAACAGACTCTGAAAACTAACAAAAATTTTATGTGTTTTACCTCTAAGGATCTTTTCCTTTTTTATCAAAGGGAACTCTTGAGTTTAACTGTTGGGGATTAACCTTCAATTAAGGCTTTCTTTAAACTTTCTATATTTATCTATAATTATGAAGTGTGGGCATAGGAGAAAAAGATACAAGACAAAAGAGAAACTGAAGAGTTGGAGATGAGTATTTCAAAGCTGTGCTGACTGTCCTCTGAAGTAACTCAAGGCATATTAGTTCATTTGGAAGTGTTTTAATTTTTATGCCATCTCCTGTGCTCTGCAAGACTTCTTGGGTAGTGAAAGAGGAGAAATGTATTGGTGCTTCAGGGTTTGACATGACTGTTTTACTGCTTCTCTCATATTGCTCTCTTAGCATATCTTATTTTTTTTTTTTTTTTTTTTTTTTTGTTTTGTTTTGTTTTTTTGTTTTGTTTTGTCTTTTTTTTTAATAGAATTTTGGGACCTCACATATGCACAGTGGACAAAATAAGATCCAATACTGGCAAGGCAGATCCCATTCCCTTCAATGGTTCAAATTAACCTCAGTGTCCACTCTGTGAAGACATTTCTAAATGAGTGCAAGGACAGCTGGAATGGCAGTCCCTAGTTTGTATGTACTTTCAGACAGTCTGCAGTAGAATTAAAGCAAACCCTTGCTTATGTTGCCTGTATATTTTATTTACCAGTTACTGTTGTCCTTGCCTCAGCTTTAGCCACCCACATGCCAGCTGTCTAGTTATAACTTATTATTTGTGCCCCATTTAAAGTCAAAACAGAAAGATGAGCTCTCCCAAAAGATGTCTCACTCCATATATCTTAGACATCTAATTTAGCATTTAGCTTTCTCCATTCACTGGAGACAGAGCTAAACCAAGTGTCTTGAAAGTGTGTAGTTCTACATGTATAATGTTACCTGAAATTGATGTTGAACTTAATATGTTTTAATAATTCAATTAAAATTATGAGATGTATAGAAATACTTTCACTAACTTCAGTGAAGTTTGGACTTGGATTCAAAGAATTTCCTATGCTTTTCCATATTATTTTTATTTTCTTTAAGTAGTTTGTGAAAGTGTTGTTTAGTGCTGGACCTCTGCACATATATGTATATACAGAGGTCCTTTTTCCACAGACTTTTTAAACCTTCTCAAGAAAAGTGCTTGATGCAAATCAAAATTTTCTGTATTTACTAAAAAAATTCTAAGCTTCACTTGGATATTATTGTTTTATCATGTACAGCAAAGTTTTCTGCAGATAAACAGAGACAAGTAAGAATAAATGTTGATACCTCAAGATGCAGTTCTACCTAATTTGGTGCCTCACCTCCAAGTAACCTCTGCAGAAAATTAGAAAAATATGTCTTATCTTTTAATAATATCCAAAGTAGGTAGATACTAACAGTATTCTGGTGACCTATTTGGAACAAAGCCATTTTTTTAAGAAATACGAGGGTTTATTTCATCATTTAGAGCCAACTTGGAATTAATCAGAGATTTCTATCATGGAAACATTATGATGATTTAAAATAGTTGAGTGTTTCTGAACACTTACAGAGATGGCTTTATGCTGTGAGTCCCTAAAAAGAACCACACATCAGCTGATTGTGGCAGATTTCTTCATTTCTTGAATGACTGTTGGGTTCTTCTTGACTCAGAACTAACCCTACACAAAGACCCAGATACAACAGAAACAGAGGGCATATCAACACATGAATGTAGGGAAAGAAAGAAACATATAAGGACATAAACTTTCTGAGAGATTAACTTCAATGGGAGAATGTAAATTCTGGTTATATTTTTATTCTAATTTAACAATGAGATCCTGCTTTATTTTTGCTGAGTTTGGGAATATTTTGTGTAATGCAGTTCTGTATTTGCAATTGATATACAAATTTGGAATTTATAGTTGCACAGAATCCAGATAACTCCACAGCTGAAGTCTTGAAACCATCCTTACAAACATATATCATCTTAAATATCCCTGGAAGTCTGTGAGATAAAAACTTGCTAGCAAGTCTCATAGCATGAATTGGCTTATGACTTCAACTAGCATTACTTTTTCTCCTCCTTAAACTGAGTTAGCGAACTCAGTGTTCATCAGTGTGACTGCAGTTCAGATGAAAACTCTGAAGTTTCTTTTGTCTTTTTCATGAAGATCACACTGTAACTCCTTGTTCTGTAGATTTTCAAGAGGGGGGATAGGTAGTCATGGTACATAGTCACTGTTGTGTTCCTATTTGGTTATACAACCAAAGTGGTATGGCTGTTTAAAAGGGCATGACTCAGAAAAGTAAAGCTATAAACTCCAAATATGTCCTAATATGGCTGTCTATGTCTATTTTTTCATCAACACATACCAAAACTTAATGCTTAATGAAAACGCATTGGAATTGAAAAACAAGGGATAGAGAAACAAAACAGAAAAATAACCCTGTACTTTTCTAGCCTCAAACTTAATTTGAAATTTAATTTGTTGCAGGATATTGCATCAAGTATCCTCTGTACAATCCACAGTAAAGAGGGAGCAGCTGCAAAGTGCATTTCAAAATTAGAAAAAAGGTTCTTGAAAGCCACATAGTACTGAGAACAGGAATGTGACTTTACTGTAGTGGAAAAGCAAATCTGGTAATAATAAGATGTTTTATTTAAAATTTAGCCACAGAAATGTCAGTGAAGATCTAACTGTTCCACAGTTATGAATAGGTGAAATTGAAGGGACATAAACTGAAAAGGGATGAGTTTAGGCAATGCACATAATTCCATTAATTTCCTTAGCACTCTCTTCTTATTCAAACTTTTAAAGGCACAGTTAAACCTTCTGCTCAGGTACCTCTCTCAAGGCATGTATACTTGCTGGGGAACTGAGATATGGAAATCTCATGTCAGAAGACGTTTTAAGCACAAGTTCACTCTGTGATCAAATGGAATTGGCTTACTTGATGCAAAGTAGCTTGTATCTCCAAATCCTGGCTCAGAAGTTTGACTCATGGTTTGGGGGTTTTTTTTGTTTGTTAGTTAGTTTGTTTGTTTGTTTTGTCTTTTGTTGTTGTTGTTTGATTTTTGTGTGTGGGGGGGGAAGTTGTTTGTTTGTTTTGGTGTGGTTCTTTTTGGCTTTTTTTTCTTTTTATTTTTGTTTTTTTTTTTTTTTTCCCCTTTTTTTTTTTTTTTTTCCCTGAATATAATTCCATTGGGGGAAGGATAAAGCCCTGATTTAATTTTCTGGGATACAACTACATTTCTGATCCATGACTGTATTTCTAAGTGAAATATTTATTTTTGAAATCTGAACTGACCTCTGCTTCTCTATAAGCTACTCTTCAGTACAGGATAAAAAGGTGGAAAACAGAGATAGATTGCAAAAGAAGTGGCGAGGCTTGGTTGTGTATGTGTGCTATCCCCTTGGTAAAATAGGTCAGTTATAAAATCTTGAACAAAGCCACTGATTTTACCATTAAAGTGAAATGATCTCATGGACAGAAGTCAGTGCTTTGTGAAAGACACCACTTATGCAGCCATAAAGAATTGTATGTGCTTTGTATTAATTAACCAGCTCACACAGAGAAAAGACAGCAAACTTCCTCAGGAAATGTCTGCTCCTCAGAACATTTCAGAATGACTTTTGTTTCCCAGATGTGTGGCAGTGTGCTGGCTTTGGCTGGAGTAGAATTAATTTTCTTCATAATGTCTGCTATGGGGTTAGGTTTTGGATTTTTGCTGGTAACAGTGGTGATAATACAGACATGTTGTTGTTATTGCTGGGCAGTGTTTGCACAGAACCAGGGCCTTTTCTGCTCCTCAACCCACCCCACCAGCGAGAGGGCTGGGGGTGCACAAGGAGATGGGAGGGGACACAGCTGGGACAGCTGACCCCAGCTGACCACAGGGTTATTCCATACCATACAGCATCATATTGAACATATAAAGCTGGAGGAAGAAGAAAGAAAAATGGGGAGGTTTGGAGTGATGGTTTTTGTATTCCCAAGTCACCGTTAGACATGATAGAGCCCTGCTCTCCTGGGGATGGCTGAGCACCTGTCTGCCTATTCGAAATGGTGAATGGGTTCCCTGTTTCTCTTTGCTGTGTGCTCAGCTATTGCTTTAGCCATTTGGTTTTTGTTTGTTTGCTTGTTTTTTTGTTTTTTTTTTTTTTTTTTTTTTTTTTTTGTTGTTTTTTTTTTGTTTTTTTTTTTTTTTTTTTTTTTTTTTGTTGTTTTTTTTTTAAGCTTTTATTTATCTAAACTGCCTTTAACTCCACATGCTAGTTTTTTCACTTTTACTCTTCGGATTCTCTCCCCCATCCTGACAAGGGTGAAATGAGCAAGGAACAGTGTGGGATTGAGTTGCTGGCTGGGGTTAAACCACAATAGGCAGATATAGTAAGTCTGTTGTGTTTTCCATACTGTTTATGCTTTTCAGGCTCAGATACTGTATCGAGCCAATGCTACTCCACACAAACCAAAAGGATTTCGCAAATCCCATGAGTCAGTGCTAACTCTCTTTCCTGAGCCTTCTATCAAGGGTGATAACTAGCACTGAAAAACCTGGATAAGGGATGTAAGCAAGAATTAGATGAAGCCTTAGACTCAAAGGTTAGTCTCAGGGTGACTTAGTCTTCTAAATTGACATCAAGGCAGGATTTAGATACCACAAGTTCAAACTAGAGGACTGGAAAACCTCTAGTTCATGTTCAGTCAGTCTTTAGTTTCCCATTTTTTATCAAAGCCCTTCTGATTGTCCCTGAGAAGCTTTTGAGACTATTTAGATCTAATTTTGTCTGGACAGAGATGTTTTAGCACTCAGCTCACCACCATTTGCTTTGCCAAAATTGCTATAAGAGCAGAGACCATGTCTGGAAATCTGACAAAACCATGAACATTTCCTCCCAAAATAGAAACTTGTCTACTTTATTTAAAATGAAAACATCTGAAACTGTGGGGATTCAGACTAATTTTCAAGCCTACAGCTGGAGGCTGCCTTAAAATGAGGGTAAAAGGAACAGAAAAGGGGAGTGATGAGGAGATGGGTATTTCCTACCTTCTTCCTGGTATTATGATATTTTGCTGTAAATTTCTGCTTCTCTAGGTTACAGAGACAGAAGATATATATTTTTTTTAATTTTATTTTAATATATATTTCTTGGAGTCTTTCCACTTTTGCCAATGACCTTGGAAGGGGTGAAGGGAGCTATGATTTATAGAACACATATGAAGACATACAGATTAATATGGAAATATATGATAAAAAAAATCATCTGAAAATTTAATATTATGATGGTTAGTCTCAAGTTTTATGAATCTGAAATGTAGCGAAGTTTCAGGGAAAAGCTTGTTTTGCATCCATGCTTAAGGATGTGAAAAAGACAATTCTGTTAAGGCTCCTGGGTTTTGCATCCCCATCCACTGCGCATTCAGAATGTGGAAATCTCTCACTCCCCACCCAATACATGCAGCTACAGATGTTTTCCTTTGTGGTTTTGATCAGCAGCAAGGCTGAGGGTGCATCCCACAGACATGTCATCTGGACTGAAGTTCCCACACACCTTTGGTCTCTAGTTTTGCAAATACTCATGTTCACAATTCTTCCAATACCAACATGCCCTTGAGGTCTGTCTCATGTATAGGCCCATCCAGGATGCAGGTTTCCTCCTACTCATTGTCTAGTCCAGCATGAAGTCAGTTAATGCAAATTCATTAAAAAAATTTAAACAAATGCATGCAATCACCCATGCATCTCACAAGCACCCTCCTAGACAGGGATGTCTTGAATATTAGCACAAGCTCTCATTCTACCTAATATTCATGACCATACCTCAGACACCTTTTTTATCACTGGCTCAAACTGTGAATCTTTGCAGATACAGATGTTCTTCTATTCACCAACTTGTTTATCTGGAATTTAGCTAGAGAGTTATACCTTCACACATATGCAGGCATGATTAACTGGGAAAAAATAAACTTCTGTGTTTCTAGTTGCTGGATTTAGACGTCTCATAGATACACATACGCTTGGACATACCCATACATAATACACATGTGCAGCTATTGACATATAAAGCCATGAACCCTGTGACCAGTAAACCAAACCTCTCTCACACACTGGTGTCCTTAGTTTGATTACTTAGACTTATGGACCCTGTGAGTCTCAGACCTCTTGTCTGCCTCTGGTATGTAGAACTTGCATTACTTATATGTATATTATGAAACAAACAAACAAAAACATCAAAAAAGCACCCCAGAAAACTACACCAGAGTAAATAGTCAAGAAAAGTATTTAAGAAGAAGGTAAGTATTTAATAAGACTGCTGTGATCACGCACAGGGTTCCATCAGACAAGCACACAGCCTGGCACATTGCTGGCATGGAGATGCCTCTTTTGTCTGCCCTCTTCTCTATTTTCCTGCAGTTTTCCTTCAGCCATGCCTCTTCAGCTTCCCCTTTCCTGATCTTTGACACTTACACATATCATCTCATGACAAGTTTTCCACAGTTTCATAAGCCCTTATCTCCTAATATTCTTGGGAGTCTCCCTTCCCAGCATGACCGTCTCCCAAGGCTGTGCCTGAGCAGTTTCATTAGGAGCCTATCAGACAGGGGCTGAAGAGCTCAGGTCTTTATTATTGTTACCATTACCACTTTTTTGTTAGCTGTGTCAGTCCCTGTGTTTATCACTTTCCTTGTTAGTTGTTATTTCTTTTATACTGAGTAGTCTTGAGCAAAGTAACATAATGAACCAGACACCCTCACACACTACTTACCCTCACTTATACAATAAACAGAAAAAATGAAACTTCACAAAAGAGGACTAACTGTAGCTATCCACTGAACAGACAATAACCATAGTTAGCAAATTGGAACATAGGCAGAACATCATTTAGAAATGTTGACAGAAGTGAAAACTTGACACTTCTCTAGCCACATTCTGAACTGCAGAGCACCAGCATCCATCATCTTGGGGGTCTAAACTGGAGACTCATCCTTTCCTGACACCAAGAGACTCATGCCTTCAGAGAGAGAGAGAAGTGAAGGCCAGGTGAAGTACTAAGGTGTCCTGAGTGGATGTAAATTGCATGCCACATTTCAACACTGATGACATCAAATTTTTCTTTTCTGTTAAGGCAAAAGAGTAAGCACTTAGAGAGTGTGCTTCATCTGTTTCCATGCCAGCTCTTTAAAATACCTCATATAGATTTCTCTGTAGTCACCAGTGTGATATCACCAGAGGACAATTCATTTAATGTGTTTGTGCATCTGTCAAAGCATGATACTCAGGAAATCTTTCTCTAGGGGTAACAGTTCTCTCATGCTATAAAGGAGACAAGAAAACTACCTAGATATAAAAATTCATGGTACAGTTATTGACAAGCAGGCAGTATAGTTCTCATGCTGGATACCCATAGTATTTCTTTCCAAGAATTGATTAGGTTTAACTTTTGAAGTCTGAACTTACACTGCAAGTTTATATTATTTCCAACCAGTGAGAGGTAATTAATCTCCCCACAGATACACTGTACCTGGAAGTTTAGTTGTCTCAAGGAATCATGTTTCCTACTCAGATATCTGTGTATGTACTGAGCTTCAGGTATATTTCCTTTACATGTAGATATTTTACTCTTGCTGGCAGTATGTTTACAGGTTGCAGTATGAATTACCTATCCTGTTCAAGTGAGAAGAAAGAATAGGTAAGGCTAAACAATGAAGTATTAAGTGGTTTCTTATAGACTATGAACTAGGATGCTGAAATATTCAGTAACTTACTTACAGTCACACACATTCTATTTACTACAATTCTATTGAATTTACCTCTTCATCAACTTAATTTTAATCTCCAGATTGTATATCCTCCCCTGACATTTTTAATAGAGATTTTATTTTGTAATATTATAAAGTCTCATAATTATGTTTCAGGACACATTACCCAGTATATTATGTAAAACATAGCACTTTGCAAAAATGGGCCACCAATATCAGACTACATATTTAGAAGAGATATTAAGATCACCATATATTTTGAAATACTTTTTAAATTAGTGTACACAATAGTAAACAAAAAATTGAATTATTAAAAAATAATTAGTTCAACAAATATCCTCTGCTATTCTTTTTCCAGTTCTTCCTCATAGGCATGAGTAAAAAAGCAAAAAAGTCTTCAGTCAATTAACTCATCAAACTTAAAGGCAAGGCAAATTACCTTTTCTAATATGGACCAAGACAGTCACTCATCAATTACTGTAAGAGTTAAAATATTTTAGTGGCCTTGCGTGAAGGATATTTCAATGGAACTAAAAGCCCAAGTAGAGATATTGCAGATAACTTCCAAATATTTTGCTTTAACTTGTGCATTCCTTCATCAAGAAATCTCCCAGATTTGTAGAATATGGTATGTTATTCATGTGTAGGAGCACATCAAATACTTTTCTCAGTTTTATGCATCTTCCATATTACCAGGTGTTTCACAGCTATTCCAAGTGATAGTTGTTTTTTGTTGCTGTTTTGTTTTGGGGTTTTGTTTGTTTGCTTTTGGTTTTGGGTTTTTTTGTTCCCAGCTTATCTTTGTTTTATCTGCACAGCATTAGAGCATTCAAGGCAGAATCATTAAAATGCAGTTAAATAAAGCTGTGCAACTTGTATTAGCTGCTTGAAAAAGTTCTTATATATCTTAATCACTGCCTCAGTAGTCACCTAGCTACTTATTTTGTTGAGATTTAAGTCAATGTCCAGTTACATTTGTAATTACATAATATGTTGCTAAAAAGGTGATTCTGCAAGAGTCCAAGACCAACATGCATCATGAAAGAAGTTCTTCAATAAAAAAACTCCAAAAAACACAAAAAACCCGAACATGATTAATTTTTAATAGAAATCTCTTATCCTCTTTTATGGGAAAAATATTCTGAGCTTAATCATATTTATCCTGTTACTGCAAATATATACCAATTAATGCTCCACTTCTAATTATTTGTTTATTTTCACCTTTAATAAGTTTCAAAGTTTTGATGTCAGTGTTACTTTCTCAGGCAGATAATCTAAAAATTAATTTTCTTTTTGTTTAACCTAGTAATTTTTATTTTTAATCAAGAAATTGTGACAGACTTACAAAAGTTCACATGCATTTGAGCTCACAGAGAATTCCATACAAGAGCCTGTACAACATAAAGATGGCCTTGTTGATGGCATTGAGTATGCAGTCCTGAAATCTGATTTCTACTGCCAATTGTACTTCTAATCTGCTATATGGCCTTGGGCATCTGATCTTATCTTCCCATGCCCTTAGCTACCTTACAGTCCCCTTCCTTTCCTGGTGATTTAGGCTATTAACTCTCTGATGCAAGGACTTGCATCTTGCATATTGGTGCATGGTGTCTAGCACAGCTAAAGCCCTGTTAGTCCTTGATGCACTGCAGTAGTATTAAATAATTTCATCTAACCATGTGGAGTAATTAATTGTGAAGCTGGATGAATAATTCTAATCATATAATGAAGAACATGTTCTCAGTAATTTTACAACAGTGTCCCAATAATTGCTATTTCCTTTACCATAACTGCAGCAGGGCAAATTTGTAGCTGATGGAGATTCATGGTGGAAAGATGGATATCAAGAGCCAGATTTCAACCTTTTTTCAGTACTTGCTCTGATGTTCAGTGCCAAATTTCTGATTGAGGACTTGGAGCCTGATAATTCTGTGCTGTCTTTTACCATCATGTGGTTAAAATGATCAGTCAGCTATTCCAAGCAGCATCATTCCTAGTGATTTTAAGCAGAAATTTGCTGAGGAACTCTTTAAAGCATGAGGTAAGAGGGAAGGATTGTTAAGTGTTCTTGTGCCAAGTTTCCTGATATCAAGATTTGCCTTCACAGTAACAGTCCTGTCCTCTAGAGCAACCTGTTCTAGACGATCCTATCTGAGTATGCAAGCTGGACTACATAATCTCAAGAGCTCCCTTCCAACATCAGTGATTCTGTGTTTCAGAGGTTTTCATATGTGTTTATTAATGCCTAATAAATGACATGAGATATTTATGTGTTTCAAAATCATGATACCAGTGTGAATTTTCCCAGATTTCATTATTTCCTATTAGAGTAGCCTTCAGAGAAAATCTATTTCAGTCAGTAAGTAGGTAAGACTCAATTTTCCATAAAATGCAATAGCCTTGAGGGCTATGTAACCTTTACAGGAACAGTTTTCAGACTAATGTTTCTTCTTCCTTTTGAAAATCACTTCCTAGGTGCTGTTGCAGCTTTGTTATATCGATCTAGTATGGCCAGAATAAACATTTTGTACTTCTGGCCTTCCCCACTCCCACCTTAACTCCTGATTTCCCCTACCTCCCTCCCTTCACAGCAGTGGAGGAGGAAAGGAAATACAGGTTGTGGTCAGTTCATCCCATGTTTTCTCTGCTACTCCTTCATCTGCAGGGGGATGACTACTCCCATTCTTACTCTGTTCCATGTGGCCTTCCAGGACCCTGCTCCAGCATAGGTTTCCCATGGGGTTGTAGCCTCCTTTGGGCACTCCCCTGCTCCACTGTGGGCTCCTCCACAGGCTATAGGTGCATTTCTGCTCCCCTGTGGACTTCCATGGGCTACAGGGACACAGCTGCCCCACCATGGGCTGTACCACAGGATGCAAGGGAATCTCAGCTCCTGCACTTCCTTCCCCTCCTTCTGCACTGACCTGGGTGTCTGCAGGGCTGTTGCACTTGTGTTGTCTCACTCTTCTCTCCAGATGTTGTTTTCCCCCTTTCTTATATCTGTTATCCCAGAGGTGCTGACAGTGATGCTGATGGATTTGGCCTTGGCCAGTGAAGGGTCTGTCTTGGAGCTAGCTGGAATTGGTTCCATCAGGTATTGGGAAGTTTCCATCAGCTTCTCAAACAAGTCACACCTGTAACCGACTACTAAAAAAACTTTGCCATGCAAACCTAATACACTGGGTTTTGCCCCTCAGATCAGCATAAACAGCAATGGATTGCATTTGTCAGTTTTGTATATAGCACCAAAAGTTGTATACACCTTAGCTAATCAGTCTGGTTAAATAATATACTTCCTCATAATGGATTATAATCTAATTTTCCTTATAATGGATGAAGATGAGTAACTATTTGGAGAACATGACCCTTCAACCTATTTTATTTATATTAGTATGAGTCAATAGAACTATGTCTAGTTCAGTGAATTCAACTCTCATTTTGTTTTGACATTTTGTCTTTGCCTGTCTCCTTAGCTCCCTTATTGCCCCATCCCAGCAAAATATCCATAGGAAGAATACCTGAGTTCTTTTAAGGCCATACATATCCAAGGGCTATATGAGTGACAAGGTAAAGAACCAGCTTTCCTGTGATAAACACCACAGGTTTTTTTGTCAGGGGAGGGAGGAATCATGAGGATTAGGGAAAGTAAACTGAATTGTTTTACACATAAATACCTATGTGTTTGTCTAGTGTGCTACAAGAGAGATTGCCTCTGGGCTGTTTTATGTGCCAACTGTTTTGGGAATTATGTTTTGTTGCTGTTGTTTTTTATCCCTTTCCTCCCCTGTTTATGAATTATTGTAGCTTGTATGATCCAGCTTTGGGGTATGTGTGTCATGGTATTATTTATTTTTTTGTTTGCTGGTTTGGCTTCTTCTCTTTACCTTATTCACCCCTTATGAATGAGGAGAGAGTGTAATGGCAGCCATTGTGTACAAAAAAAATAACCCTGGAGGACCCCAGAGAGGGCTGAGAGGTTTAATGAAATCATTAGGATATAGTTCTTAGATATTTACACATAGTAGCTATTCAGGGAGAGGGAGAAGCCACTCAGTCTAAAATAGGAATTTACCTGAACAGAGGGCAAAGTTCAATTAGTTATTAATCATCAATAATAGAAATAAAGGAAAGGGAAAGAAACTTTAACTACCATGTCTCAGCAATTAGTAAATTTATCTTCTCTCTTGTAATCAGGTAAGTAAAGTTAATTCGCATCCTTCTCTAAAAGCAAACTCAAGGTGTTCTGACTTTTTAATTGCTTTTCTCTATAGTTTTTATCCTACCAGGGGAGCAGCACAGGAACTGATGTGAGTGTTTCTATGCATTATGTATAGACTCTAAGAATGTACTTTGCTCAGATGCAGATGTCTACTATGCAGAAGTCTTCATCAAAGCTTATAATTCTAATAATCCTCTGTAATCCCAGAAGGAAAATAGTCCACTTTAAGGGTGATTCCTCTCATCATAATGCAGTCATTAAAAATATATGAGACTTCATATACTAGGTCATTTTCTTTCACTTCTTTTTCTCCTTTATCTTTTTTTTTTTTTTTTTTTTTTTCCCAGTAGAGACCTCAGACATAAATGTAGGGGATATTTAGCTAAAGAAAGGTGAAATAAATCTCAGCCTTGTCAACCTACAAACAAGTTTATGAGTTCAAGACACCTAAAAGTTAGGCACTGTGATTCACTGCTTGAAAATGAAAGCCCCTTTTTGGATTTCAGCTACTGCCCTTGGCAAGATAGCTGAATTTTTCGAGCCTAAACATTTCTCATATTCAGGAAGGATCAATGCATACCACTACATTTGTACATTAGATAGTATAACATTTAGACTTATATCCACAAATGTTCACTTTGCCAGTACTCTTACGATTCCTGCACAAGGTATATATACTCTGTTTTTCAAAAGAACTCAGGGTAAGAGCTGCCAGGCCCCAACCTCATGAGAACATCTAACAAATTTTGGCCATGAATGTTTGCTAAACAGTAATTTGGATCCTTGATCCATCTGAGCTCAGATACTATGTTTTCTGGCAAAACCTGAAGTAAACTCTGACTACAGTATTTTATACCAAAACAATTTAAATATGTGCATTTATTATCACAACAAGAATGAAAACAAGAAAAAAAGAATTTACTGATTTCTGCACAAAATAAGGTCCTTGTTAATTTACACAGACACAGTTGAAACAATAAACTCTATGGGAACAACAAACTGGGTAATTATCTTAATGATCATTTAATGTAACATTTGGTAATGGGTACTTTTTTTTTTTCCTTTAGTAATAAGGTGTAAATTATAATCAACTGGGTTTAAATATTAGAAGTATAATTGTGTGCGTTTTAATTGCCACCGAAAACAATTTGTTGGAAGATCCATGTCATACTGTGAGTGATTCAAACATGGCAGTGATGTCTTCCTTCATATGTTTGATTGTGTGTTTCAAATGACAAACACTAAACTAGACCAAAACACGTCAAATCCAGTTTTAAAAGTAGATGTGCCCTAATCTCAACTCTTAGCTTTCCGCACAGGGTAATAGTGATTGTATTGTAGCTCTGTATGGGTTGGTCTTTGTCACTTACAAAAATCAGAGTGACCTAAATGTTACTGTAACTTGAGGAATAGTGGTAGGGTCCACTATAAGAGGAGAATGACTAGTATAAGGAAACTTCAGGACATTCAAAATAGATGCCGCCTTTGCCAACTTGGTGCTAATAGAGACTGAGGCAAATAGGACAAACTGCAGTTTAGTCTTTGGGTTCAAGATCTCAAAAAGTGCATGCCCTGACACAGATTTTGAAGTGGACTAATTTCTTAAAAGTATTTAAAGTCAAACTTCTTCCACTCCTGATAAAATATTTTTTCCATGTTGGTATTTTCATATATTTAAGTTTCTCTGGGAAGCCCTACAAACAAACCACAATTGCTAAAATCCTTACTGATAGCAAGTTCAACTAAAGTTCAAACACAGATTCATTTGAAGATTGAAATAGACAGAAAAACTATTTAGACTTGTGACTGTGTGGTGGTTTGACAAATGCCAAAGCAATGAGAAAGAGAATTGACTTTTTAGTGGTGTTGTGTAAGAAGTGAGTCTCCACCACTTCAAAACTTTTAAGAAACGTTATCTTCCCAGATTTTCTTCCAACTTAATTTAATCTATACTTAACATAAAATTCACCATGGATTGTATTTTATTGGCTAAATTTCTCTGCTTCATTCTGTCAATTTCTATGACTTCTAAAGCTGCACAAATAGCAGGCTTGATTTAAAATCAAAGATGTTTTTAAAATAGTATCAAAGACACACACAAATTCCAACCTTTGGGTAACCTGGGGAAAATTTCCTTTATAGACAATCAGTAAGAATAAAGACAGTGCAGATTTCAGCCTAATTCCACCAAATTTACTGAAGATTAGCTTGAGGGCATGGTAAATTTTGTTGGTCAAGATCATGAGATACTCCAGACTTAGAAGAATCTGGATAGGAATACTGAGATGAACTTTCCAACTGCCAACATCCCTACCTAACAGGCTAAACCAAGCACTAGCTATGCCCATATTTTATGGGAATTTACAGATAGATTCACATCTGAACCACACTGTCTGAGGTGACCTCTATCAAGAACTTCAATTTAATAAAATCCAGTTGCACCAGTCAACTTCTTGCCTGACTAATGGAATGTTGAAAATGTATTGCTATCAGGACAAAAGCTATGGGACCACCTACAGCTTTCTGTCAAAACTTTTAAAAGAAATACCAACTGTGCTATAATAAGAAATCAGCTTACCAAAACATTCCAAAAAGCAACAACTTCCAACTCACTGAAACTCTACTTAAGTTATTATATGCTTGAATGGCCCCTGGAACAACAGATAGCTGTGCAATTTATGCAAAACTTGTCATCCTTCTTCACCTCTCTTGTCTCTGCACAGGCCAGTAATGAGGCTCTGTTAGACATAGAATGTGCGCAAACCTCTGACAAACCACCTCAGTATGCAAAAAAAGCTGAGGGGAACCGCAAGAAACACGACCACAGTTGCAAATACTGTCAGCCCCTTCTATATTCACAACTTTGGCTTTCAGAGGTAGTTCGCACTAAGGTGGAAGGATGTATGCTGGACTATTGTTAAGTATCTGTCTCGAG
>JAWWEU010000091.1:66956607-66976095 GCA_035583155.1 Acropternis orthonyx
AAAAGGAGAGCAAGAGACAGTTGCTATGTTTCTTTGCTTTTTCATTGGCTCAAATGTCTGTCTCCTATTGCAAATTGACTTAAATTCCTTCCATCTGCTGCTGGGAAACTAATCTAAATGTAAATTAAAATAAATACATTTCTTAGAAAAAAAAGTGTGAGAGAAAAACCCCTAAAGTTTAAACACTCCAAACCTTAGAATTTTCATAGTGTCCTAATTATTTTTGTGTCATCTTTCTCTTGCTTCCAATAATATTTCTAATGATATCACTCAGGTTTCTTGGAACATAAAGAAGGACTCCTGGGTTGCAGCTATTTTATGAATAATCAGGATGGAATATTTCAGGAACCTAAAAATTATTTCCAGACTTGCAGGGATGAGGCTGTACACCAACTTTAAACAGTGGCAGTAGATGAAAAGAAGCCAAGTAGAAGACTTGGACTGTTGTTTTTTACTAGAATGAAAAAGAATAAATATTCAGAAGCAGCTAGCATCTTTTTATCACATTATTATTTTTTCTTTTCTAATGACTTTTAAAAAATATTATCATGAATACAAAATCTCAGTCTCAGAACAAATCATGCCTAGGTAATGTATCTACTCTGTTCCTGCAGTTGCTAGGAAGGCTCAGTATATTATAGACTTCAGTATTTTTGTGTACAAAATATCTTTCATATTTCAAAAATGCATGTCTCTGCCTTACTCCCTTTCCCTTTACCAAAATGTAGCTGACAGGGTAAAGTTCCCTGAGATTCTGGATCCTGTTTAATACTGTGCAACTCTAGGGTTTCCTGTCTAATTTTATTCTGTGAAATACGTGTTCCTTTGAATTTAATCAAAAAATATCTTTCAATAAGGAAGGAAAAGCTAATTCAGAGAATTGTTTATATAGTTTATGCAGTCTTTCAACACCAAGTTATCAGTTCAGATCCAATCCAGACAGCAAGCGGTCGAAAGCAGCTAACTACTGCTAAGTGTTTAGCATCCTCTTGGAATGAAACTCCAGTGATGTGTTCCTGGTGGAGAGCTGTTCCCATCACAGTGTCACAGGTTTGGCACAATCTGGCAAATCCCAATTTCCACAGAGAGATCAAGGAGAGGAGTGGACACTGAGGGAGTTTTTCTTTCCCAAAGATGGCTGATATTTTTATATCAGATTGGGGGTCCCACAGCAAGAGCTCATTCTATCACGTCTCCTGTGATCTACTGTAACAGACTCTGGATAAATGAAAAGGTTGTTGGAATTTAAAGACAAAAGAAAGCAGCTGGTATTTCAACCCCAGGACTGCACAGTCAAGTCATTGCTCATTACGTGCCCTATTTTGCCTATCTATACTGAACACAGTAACATACTTTCTGTAGCTTGCCTATCAGCTTTATCTCTTGATATAATGAGAATCAGAGATGAAAACTCATTTCTGTTTGCAGTTTGTTCCAATTGTTAACAATTTTGACTGTCATAAAAATAATCTTTCATTTTTTGTGTCTTTTTCTTTCTGACCCTTAGCTTTGAGCTATGTGTTGTATTATACATCCCTGTTTAATTACATGTGGTCACCAGCAATTAAATCTGTATTTCCAGTATCTTTAAGAAATCTAAATTAACCCATAAAATAAACTTAATTTATTTTTTTGCCTTCATCTTAATTCTACAAAAGATTGAAAAAGAAAATGCTAAAAGAGCTAGTTCTTTCAACTTGACTAATAAAGGCCACTCAGGTTCTTTGTTTTTAGTTTTTAAATGACTGTTTGAACCGCCTTCATTTCAGACAGTGAACTCTAAATGAGCATTCACACATCTTGGTGCTTACCTCAGCTGAAAGTAAGCATGTCATTAAGTTTACAAAGTAGATTTTAAATAAAAGCAACATAAACAGTAAATGTTTGAAGATGGCCTAATAAAATGTCAAAAAAACTCCAGCCAACAAAATAGCCAAGCCCCAAAAAAAACCCTCAAAAAGCAAAAGTAACCAAACAAATAACCCCTTCACAATCAATAGAAAAGTAGAGCTCTGCTCAGTTACTGATTTATATGATCATACTTTTGTGTGAGATGTCTCAGAGCAGTAGCAGCTTTGTCACAAATGGTCATGAACCCATGGGTGCTGTGCCCTCCTGCAGCACCAGCTGGAATCCAGGCAGGATACTCAAGGAAATCCCTGGTTCTTCCAGGCATCTCTCTGTGAGGACCCACTCCAAAGGGTGAGTCCCGAAGCATACCCCGATCACCATATCTGAAGTGTAGCTGGTGCTTCTGGCTGCCACATTTCTTGCTCTGTGTTTGCTCAGATTTTGCAATGCAGCAAACAGAGTAATGCCAATGTTAATAAGAAGCCATGGGGTTTATAGTAACAACATGTTGATAACAGGTTAAGACTTGTATTAACACAATAACATAAATCCTCAGGACCTGTCAGACTTTGTCTGGACTTGTCTTGGCTGGCCTTAAGCTTATTTTAATTTGTTCATTAGCTGTAGCAGTAATTTGCCGCAGTGGCTGTTCTAACCAATTATTAGCTTTAACTTAACCTGGTGCAATTGTGTAGTTTAGCACCTAAAGAATTTATACCACATCAGGCAACACTCTAACAAACAAAAAGACAGCTTTGTGAGCAAAGCTGCAGGCAAGTAGGAAGAGTAAGAATGATAAAGCCTTGTCTCTAAACATAAAACTAACCCCAGAATACCCAAGACTAAGGAGGAAGAAACACCAACTCTTTTCATTCCCCATAAATTGCATGATGTGCAATGGCTGCAGGTAAGTCATTCCCCTCTACCCCACTGTCCAGAACACTCTCCTAAATTAGCACATCCTAGAGAAACTGCAGGTTTTTGTCGCCATTTAGATGTTTTAACTTGCTTCCAGCATAGTCTGGACCAGAGCAAATAGGCAGTCTGCCTCTGTGCTTCTGACTTTTCAGCAGAACAACAAGTAACACTCCTTACAACATGGGCAAAAAAAAAAAGCAACAGCTGGGTTGCTCCTTGAAAGGGTGTTACTAAGACCTTACGATATTTATTACCTCCATTAATTATTATGAAATAGGCATAAAATATAAATATAATGTTGATAATCATAAAATACTGGAGGAAAAAAAAGACACAATAAATTAGACTATGTCTGACATCTCGTTCAACTTGATGTAGATTGTCAGTGAGCAAAAAGTCCTTTCAACAAAGCCCAGTGGAAGCTAAGAAATCCAGAAAGAAGTAGCACAGTCTGTACCCACTCAGAGACAATCCATATCTAGGAAAACAAAAGTCCAAAGAGAATAAGGTGTCAGTGTTAGATGTCTAACTAGATAGGACTTACTAGATTCTATGGGAAAAAAATGAACAGAATCCTGGAAAAAATATTCAGAAACTGCAGAAAATTACAGTGAGGTAGTTTTTTTTTTGATAGGTGATTTAATTAACAGCAAGGATCTCCATTCACAGAAGAAAATAGTGAACTAAGAGACGTATAGCAAGGAAAGATATATAAAACATTAGTCATACCCAGGATTTAAAATTCAGTTCAAGAGACGTAAAGTGAGTATATGGCCTATATAATTAAGCAGGAAATAAAATTAAGCCTAGGATTAATGCAAACTGGTTGTATCCAACTTTTTGCTTGCAGTAGATGGTTTGCTTTAGCTCTCTAGGCTCCTGCAATACCCGTGAGAGGTTCAAGTAGATGCACTGTATAGATCATCAAACAAGGCTAGAGATGTGTCATAGGATGGAGACAACTGTCCCCTGCACACCCTGCACTTCCTCCAGCAGGGAAGTGAGGGGGACAAGTGACCAGTTTAAGGTAGACATATAGTTTAGAAAGCTAACAGGCACATGGGAGAAATACTATTCCAAAAAGATACACTTTCCTTTTAATCTTTAGCTCAGGTAACCTGAGTGGTACCGATATACCTGTTAAAGCTTTCAAAGGATCTTTCAAGTGTAGCCTTCTTTTCAGGTTTTGGCTTAGTGAAACAACACTGGTCTGGATGTCCTTATTCTCCAAAGTATGGATAGCCATTGAAGAGAGAAACAGCTTCCTACAGACAGCAGCAGCATGCCTGATTCCTAAAATTGCACCGATTTTGTAACCTTCAGGAAATCTGTATGCTTATTCAACATGTAAAGGGCAGACAAGCAGTCACAGACAAATGCATCTATATGTGTAATCTTTATTGTCCATTCAAATCACTGTTTATGTGTGAGAATAAAATGCATGTAACTGTTTGATTTTGTCATTTCCTTATCACAGAAAAAGGAGAAATATTTGATTCCTAGGAAAAAAAAAATCCACACAAACAGTTGTTCCTCAATTCAGTCAGAATGCTTTACTCAGTTTCCAGGTAGGTAGGGGAGATTGACATCCAGAATGAGCTACAATAAATGCAAAACCCCTCACCTTTAAATACAAGAAGTTAGTATTATGAGTGATGGTGTTCCTAAGTAAATGAAACATTTGAAATGTGGAGTAAAGGTTGCCAAGAATAAAAAACATTGTGACATGATGTTTTTATATTTTTAAAGTGAGGGCAAAGCACCCCGGACTATATTTAGGTTGCTTATTTTAGTCTACTGATTTGTAAACATCACTGTATAGAAGGCAATTTTATTTCAATCCACTAAGAAATATAACATTTATAATCTGAATTAGGAATTATCTAGTTCTTTGTATATCTTAACATTTAGGACAGTTGTCTAGAAAACAAGGAACATGAACTTCAAGTTCAGATTGGCCTTTCATTCTTGGAAAGGGCAATTCATTTACAAGGAATTTGAAAAAAAAAATTAATATAAGCAGAATGTGATTAAACACACGTTTCTAGTTCTATATGTGAATGTAGAACTGAGGATTGCTCAGTCTGAGGTAGATTGATGTTTTATCCTAGAAGGGACGGAGGGCTGCCAAGAGCAGGTGTAACAGATAGCAAGTGTTCCTAATTGCTTTCTTAGAAAAGACCCCCTAACTTTCAGCCAAGTTCCAATTTAGGCAGAATATAATCAGTGTGATTCTAGTTTTGTCTAGAAACTGAAATGTTCCAGGAAACGGTATCTACAGTTCTCTGTGGGAAGCTTTCTTTTGGGCAGAAGTGGAGAAGTGGGACTATAACATTTTGGATCTGCTAGTTTTCTTTCTAGTTTTGTTTGTTTGTTGGGGTTTTTGTTTTGTGGTTTTGTTTTGTTTTGTTTGGGGGGGGTGGTTTGTTTGTTTGGGGTTTTTTGTTTGTTTGATTTGGTGGGTTTTTTTTAGACAAATGAGAGAAGTTGTGTCTCTAGGGACCACAGCCTGGTACATTTCCCAGAACTCACTTGGCCTTGCAGAAAGTAATTTAAATAAATAAATGAATTATAAGTAAATTCTTTTGCAGGGTAGCATTTCTACAGTGAAACAGGGGTAACTGTCATGGGTGAGCAGTCAAACATTGCAGAATTTAAAAACTCTAGGCAGGTTTTCTTTTCTGAGTAAACTTCAGCTGTATGTGGGCTCCAAAACTTGAATGGGAGAATATTCTAGGAATAAAGCAAAATATTCTTCTAACAGATAAAACATATTTCTTATCTCTATGTTAAATTCATATATAAATATTATTTCATAAAGCTTTTAGCTCCTTTTTTTTTTTTTTTTTTACAGCCTGCATATTTTATTTTTACACTGGTCACTTCCTTTAATACTTGTTCTAAATTCCCAATGGTGAAAGCATTTTGAAGCTTCATATTCACTCAAAGGAATATATTCAAGATATCCATATTCACCGGTAAGAACCAAATATGATAGTAGTAGCTACAATCACGTTCATGAATCCTATGAAAGTTAAGTTGTCCATAGTAGTATTTGGATTTACAACAGTGAAGTGTAAATTATTTCCAGAGAGTTTTTTTTAAAAAAGGGAACCATTTCCTTACAGGTTTGGGTGTACCATCTCTGGTTTTCAGCTTTAAAAACCTTGGATAGGAGAGCTTTTATTTTTTCCTGGTTTGTTGATATAGCACTCTTAAAATCAGAATTTTGTTGGAAGGGAAATTTTCTGTCCTACAGCTTCATGATTATGCTCTTTCTTTGTGTAAAATGAGGGTCTTTCAGGCATGAAATCAGAGAAAAGGACCCAGTTCACATGATGGCCAACACAAAAGTCATGCTGGCTGATGGGAAACTGTTCTCTTCTCTCAGTCAGGACTTTTCTGTGTACTTATTGATATGGCCAAAGAACAATTTCAGCAAAAGACATAATTCATATTAAAAATCGTTAAAACATTACTGCTTTATTTTTTCTTTCCATTTTAACCCAACACGCTCCATGAAAATTTTCAGAGCACTGATTTTCTGCCCCTTCTGAGAACAATTATATTAGAAGACCTAACCAGAACTGTCATCACCTGGTAGTAATTCTGCAGTTTCTTTCAGATGGGTAGCATGTCTATCTTCATTCCGCAACACAGTCCACTAAAAATGAGAACTCCAGTACCATCTTGTTATTACATTAAACTCATTTGAGAGTAAAAGAAGGTCTTTTCTTCTACCTTTTCATATCTGTCACATTTACAATTTGGTTTATAATTTTCTGTTAAATGCTGGGGAAATGATTGCTTGTTAGTAGATAACAGAGATACATTATTTCCCCCCCCAGGAACCAAGATAAAGTCACCAGGAGTACGGAAAGTGAAAGGCAGCCTAACTGCTGGAACTGGGGGCAATGTTTCCTAGTTATACCATATTTCCTCACAGAAGAAGAGAAAGGCCTGAAGTCTTTTGCCATAAATTTCCTTACTGGGTCTTCTGGGAAGTAAATTTGGGTGTGCAAGCCACTGAGGTCTGGGACACACTCATGGAGGGCCTGCAACATGTGATATGCACCTTTTTCTCCTTTCACAGAGTTGTCCTAGTTATTGAGAGCAATTTTGTGTATGTATTTCTTACATGCCTCCTTTGATGTGTTTCCATCACTGAACATAAAGTTTGCCACCCTGAAATACTGGTATTTCCTAAGGACTAGAGTTAAAACTGGAGCTGAGTCTGTCTGGAATGCAATTAAGACCTCAGAGCTGCAATGGTAACCTGATCTGACAACATCAGGAAAAGTCAGCACTGGCTTTGGAACAAGTAACTACCTACAGTCTGCCTCCTGTTTCTCCCTGAAAGCCAGCAGCATCTGGGAGAATGCCGCATGAGACCAATTCAGTATAATAACAAAGGTGTGCAAAGTCATATAAATCTGAGTACAACTTTACATCATGACCATCCCTCCAAAGCAAGGGGAAGGACCAGAATTTTTTACTCTCTCTGGAGGAAATAATAATAGTAATAATAAAAACAGCACAATAACAATAAAAAATGTTCTGACTTTCCAAATGTAGCTATGCTTGTGCTTTTTTTTTTCTTTTTTCCATAAGAAAATTTCACTCCCCTGATGACAGACCTGCTGAATATTCTTTCCTTTAGCAAAATCCGGATGTAGTGATGTTTCATGCTCATGCAAACAAATTCCCTATAGGATGAATATATGATTTGTATCACTATTAATGTTGCACTTGAACATGGAATTGCCACTTCAAAAGCTTTCACCTCATTGTGGTGAGCATGTGTTTATCTGCAAATCAACTGCCCCTCCTCTAACTTTCTTCTCATTATTTGTAAGACAAAATAGTTAGAAAAATTAAAATAAAATCTATTAACTGCTTGTTACTGCGGGGGAAAATAGCATTGCATCCAAGCTCACATCTGTGACCATTGATTCTGAAGCAGTGACTGACAGCACCCAACTGACTAAGTAGGTTATAACAAGCTAGCTCCAGGCTGGAACAGCCCGCAGAGTGCTGAGGAGAAAATACTGGCCTCTAAACTTCTCTTCTGCTAAAAGAAAGACAGGAGAAAAGGAAGGGGGAAAAAAAAAAAAAAAAAAGATGGAAGAAAGAATGCTCTGCAAACAGTCGCTGTCCCTTGTTCTTTTGTGCAGCAGCAGCAGTTGCTTGTAATTGCCAGCTTTCTTTAATTCATACTTATATCTTGAGGGGACAAGAAAGAAAATTCTTTGTAAGAGATAGCAATAAAAGTATTATTCATCTAATCATTCGCAAGCACATGTGTTTGTATTTGAAATCTGTGCCTTCGTGTATCCACAGTGTATCACATACCCAGACAGGCAGAAGCAGTTACAGCAGCGTACAGGGACATAATCCAAATGAACACCACTCCACTGCACAATAGCACAATGTGCAGCTGAATGTGCTCTGCCCGGCTGGACACAGGACTGGAGCACATTCAAATGCAAATAACATATTTTCTACAAGAACTTTGCCCTTCTGAGACTTTGTTTCTTCCTTTTTGGGTCATTCCTTTCCCCATCTCTCTGCAACAGCCACAAAATGCTTTTTCTCCCACCCAAACCCCATTTTACTGTCATACAGACAAATTATATTGCCTCTTCGTGTCTAAGTATTCAGTGTAAATGCAAATATATATTATCACAACAAGGGAAAAAACACAGTTCAGGACACTTGAAATGTCATTTCAAAAGCAAATTCCTGATGACTCTCAGGCACTGATTTCTATTATTGCACTGCTGCATTATGATGATTATAATTTCACTATAGGTCAGGCTGCAGGAGACCCACAGAAGGAAAAAATCAGTTCATAAAGCACAATTCCCCAAAAGCCAGCAAGCCAGAATGCGGTGAAAATGTTCTACAATTTGTCCCAGTGCAGAGAAGGATATTGTGTGAAATCTAGAAAATGTTCAGGGGTAGAAAATTATATTTCCCATTTTCTTTTACTTAAAAAATGAAGACTCTTGGTAGACCAGTTATTTCTGCTTTGGTGGACTTAGGTTCCCAGAAGGACACATATTGTATTCAATAAAGTTGTGGCTGAGGCCAGGCTTTGCTTACAATTTGCATGATTCAGAGATTTTAAAGGCAGTGGGAAGAATGGGATCATTAAAACTGACTTCCTTGAATATCACAAGTCCTTTTCTCCGATGGAACATCTCCACATCATGTTCACTGAAAGACCTTACAGTCCTTATGTAAACATTCTCCTTTTCTTTCAAGGCTCACTCAAAACTTAGCTACTTCAAGAGATGCTTAATCTTCCAGAGAGGCATCCAAGCTTGATTTAAAGGCATCAAGACAAAAAAGAATCCACTTCTTCCCTTAGCAGTTTGTTCCAGTGGTTAATCACCCATGCTGTTAAAAAATATTGTGCTTTATTTCTAATTTGTCTGGCTTCAGCTTCAGACATCGTCCCTTGTTATGCCTTGCTCTGCTAGATTAAAGAGCTTTTTAGTAGTTAGTGTTTTCTCCCTGTGAAGGTAGTTAGACACTCTAATCAAACCACCTCTCAATCTTCTTCTTGATAAGGTAAATAGGTAAAACTGTCTCACTATAAGGCATTTTCCATGGCTCCTAAATAATTTTTGTAGTTCTTTTCTGCATCTTCTCTGATTTTTCATCATTGTTTTTGAAAGATGAGCATTAACAGTATTAAAAAAAATAGAAGAAATTCTAAATCTGTTTTATCTTTGTCATATGTAAGTGTTAAACCAGTCCCTATTCATAACCATCTGTTTAGACAGCCAGGGATTGCATTAGCTTTTTCACATCATAGACACAGTTGGGAGGATTTGCATCACCTTGTTTGCCCACTGTAGCTCCTAAAAGCAGAGTTACTCCTTCCCACAGCATGGTACAGTCCTCTGTTTCTTAGTTCTCTCCTTCATCTGTTTGACTAACATTTATTTTTTTACATTACACCAGAAAGAAAGCAAATATTTTCATGCACACTTAGAAATCCTGTTGGAGGAATGTTGTTTGAGTGACACTCTCTCAGTAAATAATCACTCCTCAGCTAAAAATCAAACGTCTAAGAAAACATAAAAAAAAAAAAGAAAAAAGAAAAAAAAAAGAAAATAAAAAGATGGTGTAAACTGCATAAAGGGAATGGGAAAATGTGAAATATAATAATAATAATGATGAAGAGCACAAGAATGGTGACACATTTAAGTGGTTTGTTTGTATTTAATTTTTTCCTTACTGTTTAATGACATGTCGAGTAAGACTTATTTACCCATATTTAGGCAATTCAAGTAAACTTCTAGTGTACAGTAGTTGTCATACCACCTTCTAAATCAGACAAAAATCTGTGCCTGGAAAAGTCATCCTACAATCTTAAACACTGCTTTTAGGGTGGGATGAACGGCCCTCTAAAGGTGCTTACCCTTTTCTATTTGCAACACAATTGTTTTATGTGATGACCTTACATTAATCCTCTAATTTTTAGATGGATAAATTCAGGTGAGGTGAATCCCATCCTTATTGCCTTGTGGTTTAATGTTTCTGTGAACTGCTAAAACTACTATTTATTGGTGAAGAGATGGTTGCTATGTAGTAATGGGTGACATGAAGCATGAAATGTGTTTAAAGTGTTCTGACAATTGAAAGGAGCAATATTACTCTGTGAATTTGGAAGCAGTTTGTGTTTTTAAGGCCACAGAGAAGACAGTTGCATTTAATTCAAGAACTGGATATTTTATTTCATTACCAAAGGTTCAGTTACCTGAAACGCTATAAAATCAGTGATCATCTTCACATGTAGAGAAGTGTAAGGTATTCACTATAAGTCTTTCTGGCAAAGGAATTCTAATGGGTGATGTGATGGTTGACTTACGGATGACAAAAGGAATAATCGAGTAGTTACCGAGAAGTTATGTTTACAGTGTAGAGAAAGAAAATATGTACAAAAGAAATATAATAGCTCTAAATTACTAAGAAAATGATTACATAAACTGATACATAAGTCATAACAGATATTTTAGGGGGAAATAGAGACTGCTTCCAGTTACTACATTGACTGGTTTGTCATGGCTTGGCTAAGAGGAAATTTGTGCAAATGAATTGTCCTATGATTCCTATGAATATTTTCAGTCCTAGTGAGGGGAGTAGAAACAGCTGAAATGTTCTGAACAGCTTGCAGAGCACTTTTTCAAAAGCTTGAAGGAAGTCAATATTTCACTTCCAAAAACTGTGATTGGCTCTCAGATTAATTTAGGTCTTTTGTATTTTTATTAGCTTCAAATCCATACCTTTGATTAGTTGTCAGTCACAACTTGCTTTGCTTTTCTGACCTCTAAACTCTTTCTACTGTGTATCACAACTAGATATGTAAATTTGCTGGAAGTTCTGATGATTTGGAGAAATAAATGAACAAAAGTCTCACAGCCTTTTTGTTGAAAAAATTGAGGTGGACAAATTGAAACCATCAGCAACAGACAGCTGTTCACTGAAATCAGGATGTAGTTATTCCATCAAGAAATGGAATTACATTGTTCATAAATTGGTAACTTCACAGACAGGGTAAGCAGGATACTTACGGTATGAGTAAATAGAAAATTACTTATCTTTGAGTAATAAAAAGTGTATATCAGAGATGGAGTTGTTCTGCACACAGGATAACATTCACTACACTTTGCTTTAAGCATGAAAAAGGGTTTGTTGTCTAAACTAAAATAATTTCCTAGACTATGAGCAACTAATAAGAGGAATTTTTTCCATCTTCATACTTTTAGAACCGGTACAGCAATATGATCCAGATTTAGTCTGTTGTTACTTGATACCACTCCCAAAGTCAGGAAAACTAATATAATATTTATGTGTATAACACATACATGTTGCTATATATTTATATAGAAGCATATCAAGGGACTCCCATGATATGGAGCACTGTAATAAATAGCAGTTGTAATAGAAAATATTGCCAGTTCTGAAATAGAGCTGAAGTGCAAATTCTGTATTACCATTACAGATGCTGTGCTAAAAAAACCCCTCTTTTCCATTCTGAACAAAACTATTTTACACAACCCTTTTCATTGTTACTGTTTTCATTTTAGAATACGAAACATACTGAAAAAACAAATCAGGCTTTCAAATGTTTTCATACTGCTGCTGTTTTGCTTTGGTTTTTTGTTCTTTAGTTTTTGGGTTTTTTTTCTTTTTAATGTTGATTCCTTTGCATCCTATTCCTGAACAAAACCTCACCTATGCAAGTTTATCTTATTCTTCCACAGCTTTTTTAAGACACATACAGTCTACAGGCAGCAGAGGCAAAATACAAGTAAGCAAACAAAAAGGAGATAAGTAGTTCAAGGTACATTATGTTGACTAAAATCCAAATATTTTAGTAGCAAGAAAGACTACCAATCTCTGTAGTGTCTGTTTCAGAGTACTGTTCATCTAACTGGTGGATTGCCTCACCACACATTTTATTTTTGTTGAGCTTCAACTTTCCATATCTTGCAGGATCCACCCTCATTCCATTTTTGGTGCATGCATCTTTCATGTATTTGTGGATGGTTATTTTAAATAAGCAGTGGGGCTTTAGGAGAACAAATCTTGTCAGATGAACTTGATTGCTTGTTTATGACAGAATTATAAAATCAGTGGCTGAAGGGAATGCATTTGGCATAATATATTTGGATTTTAGTAAATCATTTGATACAGTGTCTCAAAAAATTGGTTCGAATTGGCTGGGATATGAATTCGGCTTCATGTACTGAAAATTAACTGAACACCCATAAAGCACACGTAATAATAAGTGGCACTGAATGGAGATGTCTGAGATTCAGAAGGGCCTGCCCATATTGAACTTCTTCATTAAATGTGTATGATGCTGTGATGGAAGGTTATACAAAGACAAAGAACAAACACATAGTCTGAGTAAAAATATCTGGGAGATAGCTACTAATTTATGAGGAATTGCAATTGATGCCTCTCCTTATTTCCAATAAAATATTTGGAATATATTGAAGGAGCCAGAATATAATCACTATTGTAAAGTGGCCTTTTCCTGCTCTTTTTCTAAATATACAAGCATTATATATTCTATATTTTACATTATGCACTGCATAGTGAATATTACTGTGAATGGACCCTACATCAACTAAGAATTTTCTGTGGATCTTCCTAAATCTCTGCTTCGGGTTTTTAATCCATAAAAACCCAAACGAAAACCAACCAAACCAACCAAAACAGATAAACAAAAAACACTTTAACAGTGAAAAAGTTAAAGTTAATTAGAACAGACTGGCTCTACGATTTTTCCTGCAATCAGAGTAAAGCCAACTAACCTGTAAATATCTAGGTCATACGTTAGGCTGTTTTTAAAGATGGATTCAATATTTACCATTCTTCATTTATTGAGAACTTCACCTGATCTCTACAGTCCTTCACAGATAATGCAGAAGTTCTTGTGAGGACATCAACCCTTTCAGCAGCTTTGGATGCAGCACATTTGGTCTCATCTTGCTGGTGTGGATCAAAGTCCCTCTCAAGTTACTGCAGTACTCAAATTCAGTTGTGTCATATCCCTAAATGTTTGCCTGGGTGAATGAAGAAGGAGGATAATTTGACTTATTATTATAGAGTATACCCCTTCCTGGGCCAAAATTAGTATTTCAGAATTTACAAAATTTTACAGCTGTAACATTATCCTTATAGGATATTATTATACCAGTTACTGTATGATATATATGTGTAATGATCTTAAGGAAACCTAGACATCCACAGCATGTGAGAAGTGATTTGCAAATACTGTGGCTTAGCAATATTTCCCTTCTCTTACCACTCTTTACACCCCACCTTGCTGTTCTTTCTCTCCCTCTCCCTCCTTCGTATTAGATTGTAAGTTCTTTGCAACAGGAGCTGTTCATTTGCATTTGCTCTATAATGTGCATGTCATGCTTGAGAGATACTGACTGTTCTGGTATACATGAGTGCTGGCAACAAGCACTGCTTCCGTTAGATGTACCTGAATTGAACTGTCAAATGGTAAATAGTGTCTGTGGCAAGTGCACTAACTGTGAGTGGCAAAGAAGCCCTGGAGATTGATGAATAATAAATAACAGCTCCCCTTTCTTTGTTAGCAGTGTGTCCTTGTTCACCTGTGCTCATGCTGGGCAGATGGTAGGTGTTGAGGGTGAACTCCACAATGTTAATATGTGGGTGAAGGGGATGTCTTCACATGAGGAGTCTTAGTGTTAGCTTAGTTTTTATGTCAATGCAGGGTACACCTTCAAAAAGATTGAGTCTCAGTCTTCTTTTTCCCTTTGCCATGTTTTTGCAGTGACAGAGAAAAATGAAATGAGGACTGATCAGAGCATGAGATCATTTCACTGTGGATTCTATACTGCTAAATCCACACATCACTGAAATTTGATTAAAAAAAACCCCAAAAAATAAAAGAGTGGGAGTTATTACTTATATTGTTAAATTATAAACTATTCTCTCTCACTTTTTCCATATGTTCCACTACCTCTTTCATGAAGTTGCTGATGAGATTATAAGTAGATATATTTTGAGTTTACTATCTGTATATGTGTTTATGTTTAGCAATAGTCAATAGGGAAGACACCCTCTCCAAAAAGTCCATTACCAGTGAGTGATTCAGGTGGGTTTTAGTCTATTTAAGTTTGATTAAATTGTCAGTAGTAAACTGAAGAGTAACTTGTTGAACAAATAAGAACTGTTGCTCTTCATGAAAGTCTGATATCCAGATGGTGGTCATTGTGTTTTGAATTTACAAAAGTGTTATGCATGACCATATAAAATTTACTTAATCACAAAAGTATTCTACCCATCCAACTGTAGTGATTATTTGATCTTTTAACTAGTACCACCAGCATCTGATTTTCTGAGTCTGTGGGTCACTCTCATCTATTTTATTTATCTACTCTTTCATTGGCAATGAACCATGATGCTGTAATGGAATTAATGAAAAAGAAATTGAATGTTGTGATTGAAAAATGGTCTCCAGCTTTGAAAATAAACATGTCTGCTTTGCATGAATACTTGTATTTGCTATCTGCTGGAGACGATTATTTAGTCACAACATTCAATACTAATTGCATTATGGGGTAAATTCTCATTTTCTTTTCCAGCAACTTACAAAAATTTGTGTTTAAGTTGTTTGAAACAAGGACGGGCATGAGAAAATCAAGGGCCAGTGAAATAAGCAGAGTCAGAATTTTGGCCACAACTCTAGGATAAGTATCACTGCAATATAGACAAGTCCTTATATTATTTCAGGCCTTGATACTGAATATCGATCATAGTAGAATCCTACTATAACTCAAAATAACAGCCTCGTTCCTTTATCAGATCTACAAGTTCTCAATTTCACGACATACTTGCTTGTAAGAAAAAATTCTGGCTTTCCATCTCTTTTGTTCTTGGTGCACTTAGCCTCTTCCCTCATGTTTCATCAGCTGAGGGTGTGGTGACAGCAGCAGGTAAGTCTTAGCTCAGAAAAATATCATTCTGATGTTTGTAGTTTCTTCTTCCTCCCTCTAGGATCTATATGGAGTAATTTTTACATATTTCTAAATATTTTTTTTAGATCTTGCTCTTTTTTAAGTATTCTGTACCACCGTGTTACACCCAGAAGTACTATATATTTCTCCCTTTTATGAAAATTACATGTTATTTCTTTGTTCTCTTTGTTGCCCCTTAAACTAGTTTTTCCCATCTTCAGGTCTGTTTGCCATTAAATGACATAAATGAGTTGTTCACATTCATGTGGTCTCCAGTGGCAGCGTGTGCCCCATCTTTTATCAATCTGTGTCTGTACTTCGCTACAGTACAACCCATGTCTTCAATTCTCAAGTCCTCTGCTATGTTACCAAGTCCATATTTCTATACCCCATGTCATTATGCTAGTCATAAATCCCTCATTCTACATAGGAAAACCACTTACTATTTCTATCTATATCTAACTGTGGTTGTGCCATAAAGGGACAAAAAAAAAAGCAAAGCAAATCCACCACAGACACTTGGTCAATTAAAGAAAAATACATTTACATCTAAACCAAGTGAAACAGATCTGCAGGTAAGGAAAGGAAAAAATCAAACAGTGAAGGTCTTGCTAACCCCAAAATTCACATTTTGCAAACTCAAGGCAAAGTGTGTGGCCTGCTATCAGTAATGTCAATACAATACTACAGGGCTATCACTAATAGAGTACAAAAAATGGACTTAATGCTTCATGGAAGATAGACTTGTAATTTCAAGTAGTTCTGTAGATTTAGACAATAATGGAGAGGAGCAGAGATGTCCAGGATAGAGTTCATCCAGTTGTAAGGTAATGTCTTGGTAACTAAGAAGCTTAGAAGGATCACGATGTGGAGCTTTCCACTTGTTTCCATTGACCATAAGAGGAACTTACATTCTTTCCTTAGATAATTAGGTTGTGGATGCAACTTGTCTGGATGTCAATTAGATGAGGAAGCTCATATCCAAAGTTTAGGTAAGCTAGTTGACAGGATAAGATTTTGAGAAACATTAATATCCTGCTTTATTGACTCCGCTTGTTTCTAGATTTGTCAGACTAATTCTATAATAAAAAATACTTCTCTTCTTGAGACATGTTTTGTGATGATATTTGTCACACATACTGTATCTGACAAATAATTAATGGAAGTAATGTCAGTACCTAATGGAATCAGAAAGCTTTTAACAAGCTGATTTGTTTCCATTAAATTTTTTACTTATTGTTTCCTTTTTTATATTTTGTTTTGTTTATTTGTATAAAGAAAAAGGTGTCTTGGGAAAAACTGTGTATTTGTTTCTGTGGCATTATCTTATTGGATCCTCTTTCTGATTTAGTACCATAAATGCTACCGTAATCAAGACAACTATTGTTATCAGGTAATCATGTTTTCTAAAATTTTCCATTTTAAAATTTGTTACAAAAACAACTCCACACCCCTTGCTATTTTATCCTAGTGACTTTCAGATCACAGAATCAAACTAAAATTCATATTCTGACGGTTCTACCAAATCTGATCACATGATATACAAAGATTCATTTGCAAAAAGAAATTCACAGCACCATTTTTTAAGGAATTATGTAGGATTTCTAAACAGAAGGAGAGAACCATATCTCTGCTTTAAGTTTCATAGGGATACATAGTTTGCTACCATAATTCTGTCTTATCCCAGATTTTTTTTCAGAACAAACTTGTATTAAGTTCTTACCTGAGTTTTGTCATGGCCTAGTAGAAATATGTGAATGGGATTTCTAATAGAGGTTATACAAAAGGGAAAAAAAAAAGTCTAATTCCCTTTCAAGAGGAGCAAGAGCTTCACATTTATGAAGACAGCCAAAATAAGCCATCATAATTCTCAAAATACAATTTTATGATATTTCTTTGGGTCCAGGACTAAATTTCACTCTTAAAAATTCTCAAGATACAACAAATAATAGCTAACAAATGCATCCCATGCACACTAATAAATGAACAGATCATTCATCTCCGAGAGCTTGTGCATACGGACTATTTAAATTGTCCTCACTTGATATTACAAGAAATACCATTCTTAATTCATTTTGCATTTCATTATTTTAGTTCTCCTAAATAAATGAATTCTGAAAAGTTACAGTAGGGATTCCTATCAAATATCTTATCTGGCAATGAAGAGAGAATGAAAAAAAAAAAAAAAGCTGCCTACGTACATTGAAAACTAATCTAAATATTTAGACTGTGAACAAGTTGTTAATGTTGTCCTTGAGAGTGACCTTGTGCTGAAGACATGTAGCAGGTTGCATTGCTGTCTTTATCTGAGCTGGCCTCCAAGCTTACTCACTCTCCGCCTACTTATGGAGAAATCTATCATTTAGATATTCATATTCAAATCAATCTAGGATAATAAAATGCTTTCAAACAGCTTTGGTAGAAGGGCTTGAAAACACAGAAAATGCTTTTTTGGAATAATTTAAAAAATGTGCATGCAGAAGGTTCTGGTGGTAATTCATGTGAAGAGAGAGGGTTGTGGAGTCATTAATCTCAGGGGTTCTAAGTGTAACCGGAACCCTGTTTTCTGTCTGACTGGGATTCATAAAGTATGCATTTTACTTTTCTTTGTTGTGCTGGTAACTAAAAATTCAGGTTTTAGCACTTCAATTTCCTTTCTGTGGAATGGGAGATGATATTGCATTTCCTCACACAGCAGAGCTGGGAGTTTGATTATACTTATGTATATGAGACCCTTCTATTCGCAAGTGGTAGGAATAGTAATGTGTTTAGAAGTGGGGTATTTTTAGGTGTTGAAATACATTGCCAAGAGGCAAGACATGCTGATAGGTGAGTTTTGGTGTACTGTGTGAAGAAATGAGATGCCTCTGCCTTTCACTGATGAGGATTCCTTTATACTGGCCATTTGCAAAACCATGGTAACTTAACTGGATAAACTATTAGATTAGCCCATGATCTGTAGACTTTGTGAGCCTCCTTTTCACTATGAACTTGTGTAAATGACTGTCAGAAACACAGCAGATCACATCACACCTAGGAACATGGTTGAATTAACAGGGGAAAACACATTTCTGGAGGAAAGCTTATTTAGTCTCTCATTTTCATTTGCTCTTTCTTTCTGTTATGGAGCATTTTTTCCCTGACATGCTGACAGCCAGGGCCAAAGCTTTCGGAAATCAAATGTGAACTCATTTTGAAATACCAGCAGCGTTTGAATTTTAAATTAACCTATTTACAATGAAACTATGCCTGCTGATTGCCATCATCTTCAGGAAAATTAACAGTAACGATCATTGGTGTCATAATGCAATTTCCCCGCAAAAATCACATAGGCTTCATTACTGTTTACATAAATTGTCATAAATACCAATTATAGCTGAACATAAAATGTAATGCTCTTTTTTTAAATCATAATCACACAATTGTTCTTCTAATTCATATGCTGGGGGAATAGGGTTTTGATTCAACCTTTGTTGTGAAGGAAATGTTTTGCTGGTAGTTAGTTTTGCTGTAAGTGCTTGTTGGCTTATTTTCAAATCCTCTCCCTCCCTTTCTCTCTCTTTTCCTCTATCCATTTGGATCGTTTAGTCCTTGTCCCCTATTTGCTTTGCCCTCTAATACACCAAAAGGAACGTGTGGGTGTGCTAATAGCAGACGAGGGGGATGCAGCGCTCATGTCCTCTAGACATCGGACATCAGGCTACAGAGGAATAAGTATTTCCAGTGGGAATTTATAACATCATTTTGTCCAATTACGTAGAAGACCCCATAAAGGAATAATGTAATAATAAACCTGTTAAAAGCGCAAATTTGTTGCACCAATTTCTGTTTCTCTCATAAGTCAGCAGAACAAAGAGCTGATAAAGGGAATGACATGTTAAATTACTAAATTTAAAAAAAAAAAAAAAAAAAAAAGAAGGAAAAAACAAAGGCCAGAAGAAGGGGTCTGGCTCTATTTTAAGCGCATGGTTTGCTACATATATTTTTTGAACAACTACATTTTAACTGTCGAACACATGCTACATAAGCAGTGAAAGGTAAGTGCTGCGAAATCACAGGGTAATTATTTTATTATTTCTTCCTACAGCTTGAGCAGCAAGTATAGAGTCCAGTTCTGTCTGGAGCTCTGAACCACTGAAACCCCTTACCTTAGACTGGGTGTTAAAAATATTCATATACATGCACATGAATGTACACATAC
>JAWWEU010000091.1:66976266-66989436 GCA_035583155.1 Acropternis orthonyx
GGAAGTGGGGGGTAAAAAAAAAAAAACCAAAAAAACCAACCAACCAAACAAACAAACAAAAAAAAAAACCACAAACCCCAAACCTGAATGTCATGCAAGACAGTCTGGTACTTGGGTAACCTTTGCTAGAGATAAAGCAAATCAGGTGCTGAAAAAAATACTGGGTTTTCTGACGTTAGTCTAGGCTTTAGAGCAGACAGATTTGTTCAGAAAGACTAGAAAATCTGCCTTGGAGGTTGTGTTATTCTGGGTAGCAGTCCAGAATTTTCTCCCTGAGCTTGACATATTCAATATATTTGCTCTCTTATCCACTTTGCACTTACTAGATCCATGCCAAGCACATCTGTAATGTCTGCACAGAACAGTTGTTTTGGTTTTTTATTTTCCTTTTTTTCTAAACAGCCTGGAGCAGCCACATTGTTAATCTTACTCAGTTTTTCTGCTGTGGTATAAATTCTGAGGATAATCTTGATCCGTGTTCTTCACAGGAGTTCGATAAAGAGCACTCAAGCATGTATCCCCAAATTATGGACCATCCATTGTCAGAGGGAGCAGATTCATCTGCAGGTCTATTTGCCAATATAAAGTAGAAACATTATTTTTCTTTTGACATAATTAACGGTCCCTCTATAATATGGATAAAATATTTCTTGCAGAGATCCTGCTCTCCTTTCCCTTCCTCTTTTGTTTCTGACTGTTTTATTTGGCAGCACTGAACTGGATTTGTGGATTTGAAATAAAGTAGGTTATAAGTCACAAATTTACTGGCTGTAGATGTTTAAACAAAGAAAAAATACTGGAGTGTAGAAAAGTTTGTGATATTTTGAAAAGAATATGAATTATTTGCTATGTCTCCTGCAGTAAAATAAATCTGATCCTGTTGCATCTAAATCAATGAGAATCTCAATATTTTCCATGGAACATTGGATGATTACTACTGGATATGTATGTGAAGCGTCCTGGATCTTGACATTTTCACTCAAGACCTCTTTTTGGCAAGTCTTCTCCAAAGTTAGTGGATGTTAAGAGGACATAGTAATTCTACCTTTTGTATCTCATTGAATTGTTGGTCATAATCAAAGTATTTATAAAGGTGTTGAAAAGATCTGAAGCATTTAGCAGTGTCTGCATTTCAGTCTGTGAACTTTCCACAATAATATTTTTCTGGGATAATCTTATGACCTGAAACTACAGGTTAAAGATCCACCTTCTGACACTGTCTGTAAAAAGTGACATTTTGTGTGCATTGGCATCAAAGGAGAAATGTATCCAGCCATCACCACTGACAGCTTTGGAGAAATAGATGTGAACTACAATAGGGAATATGGTACCATAAATTTAGTTTAGGAATTAAAGTTCTCAGACAATGCTTAACACTGCTGTTTTTCTTTCACAAAATTGAAATAAAGAAAAGTTAATTTTCTCTCTCAGAAGGAAACTATCATTTTGTCCTGTTAAAAAAGTGATGTTTTTCAGAGACAAAATGAAAGTATGGAAAGCAGTATAGTGGTTTGAAAATCCTTTTTCCTTTTTTTTTTTTTTTTTAATTAAAAATGTTAAAATCTGGACATAATTTTTATAGAAATGCAGCTTAAAGATAGACATACAACACAATAAAAAGTAATTTTCAGCAGATTTGTGAAACCATTCAAATATTTATTTTTTTTTTTAATCATGTATTTCTCTATTCTTACACTTACAAAAGATGCAAAAGGACATATGAAATTCCTGGTTTAAATTTTTCATAGGTTAATTCTGATACAAATTACTCTATAAAAAAGTCATAAAAATTAATCTCATCATTATTAGTGATGTTGTTTATATGACTAAGGGCCATCGTAATTTTCCTGCACATCAGTAACTTATGCTATTGGCTGCAATTGCTCTTCCATCTCTTGCCACTATTGTCTCAACAAGAAATGTATGTTTTTAGGAATGGGGATTTTCTATCCCTTTGTGCTTATATGTTTCTAACTCAAGATTCTTTTAAATGAGAGAAGACTGTGCTAAGGCATTACACCGTCTGTTATGTTTTCTGTTTGAGTTCTCAGGGTTCAAAAGGAATCTTTCAGACTTTCTGGATGAATAAATATATTCCTACCTGAGTAATATCTAAATGCAAATATTTTAAATATTTTGAAACAACTAAATAAAAGAGAAAAATTACTTTTCCATTCTGTACTTTAATTTGTAAAAATTAATAACTGAAATCAGCTTTGAATTTTCAGTTCATCAAAATTCACTGGTTGTAAGTGTCAACAAATGTCTTCAGCATAAATTCTGACAAAATTACTACTACTTTTACTAAACCCTAAAACAAGATAAAGTATAGTAAGAAGGCATTAGGGAAGAAAAACCACGTTTCTTAGAAAAAGGTATCTTTCTACTTAAGAATAGCATTATCTTCAGGAAGGATCTAAAGACTGAAAAGTACAATCACATACCATTTTCTGTTGATTAGTCATGGTGTCTGCAATAGATTAGACAAGTCACATAGTCTGGCTATAGTTTCTGATTTGAATTCAACAGTATACAAAGAATGACAAATAATGAACACACACACACACAAAGAATAACAAATAATAAATTATATGCACACATGGGAATTTCAAGGTTAATCCAATACAGGCTGAAATAATGAAGAGATTCACTTTTTGTTTCAATAGAATTTGCATCAGACCCATGAGTTATTGTATAAACAACATTAAACATTAATTTCTTTAAATATCTGTGTAATAAAAACTCTTATAAATCAAAGTAAATAAAATGGAAAAAAAAGACGATGAAACTGCCTACTGAAGAGTCACAAATAATTTGAGGTTGGGGGAAATATTTGCACGTTTTTGTTGTTGTTGTTTTTTTCCAGTTGCATAGTGTTTTGGTTTTGTTTTAATTTTTGCTAGCATTTAACTGTGTTAATTAATTTGATAAAATCATATTCAAGAAATGTATCTGTACAGATGAGGATGATTATTCCAAACCTTGATTCTTGTTTTCTGGTCTAGATAAGGTCAAGAACATTTTCCTTTCTAAGTTGAGATTTTGGAAGAATTGTTTCAGAGTAAGTCTAACCTGACTATGTCATGGACATGACACATAGTATGCAGAAGAGTGAATGATGAGATTTTTGGTTTGTGATGGGTTTGATAAACCCCAAAAAACTCAGATTAAGGCCTTAGCTTAGTTAGGCCCAAAGCTAAATTTAGCAGGTCTCAGTTTGTGGGCCATGGGGCTCTCCGTAGATTTAGAGGGACAAGTATCATCTGATTTAAGCAACCAAAGAGGTATTTCCTATCATCTGACGTCAAGTATAAACCTAGTGGAGGAGTTGCTCCGCCCCCTTTTTCCCTCTCCGTGTGGTGTGAGAGGACACCCTCTCGCATCCCCTGGAACAATAGGCCTCGCTGCTCCCTCGCTGAGACATTCACAGCAGTTGGTCTCTGGGAAGTAAATGTTTTTTTGTTTGGCATTGCTCTGTCCTTCTTTTCTTAGCTGGGTGTTCTTCCCGGGAAACATCTTTGGGTGGTGGAATCTTCGTGTTGTTGGGGGGGCAAATATGGGATAAAGTAAGTTATTGTTGTTTTTTTTTTTATATTTTTACATATATGTGTTGTAACTTTTGTGTAAATATACACATACGTATATATGTATATATCAGTTTTTTCCAGTATTGGTTTTTTTTCCTTCCCTTCTTTCGCTGGGACAGCGTGGGTTTTGGCGGGGCTTGGCATTTTGCCAAGGTCAAACCCTCGACATTGTTGTAGTTACTAAACACGTGTGAGAAATCATAGAATCATAGAATGATTTGGGTTGGAAGGGACCTTAAAGATCACCTAGTTCCAACCCCGCTGCCAGGGACAGAGATACCTTCCACTGGGTGAGGTTGCTCCAAGCTTTGTCTGGCCAGGTTCTGAATACTTCCAGGGTGGGGAGCCCACAAATTATCTGGACAACCTAAGACAGGGCTTCACTGCCCTCACAGTAAAACATTTCTTCCTCATGTCTAATCTGAATCCAGGCTCCTTCAGCTTAAGGCCATTGAACCATTCCTGTCACTCCATGCCCTCATGAAAAGTCCCTCTGCAGGTCTCCTGTAGCCTCTTTAGGCACTGAAAGGAGCTCTGAGGTCTCCCTGAAGCCTTCTTTTCTCCAGGCTGAACAGCCCCAACTCTCTCAGTTTGTCTTCACAGGAGAGGTGCTCCAGCCCTAAGACCAATTTAGTGCCTCTCTGGACTTGTTTCAACAGGTCCAGGCAATGCTGGCCTTCAGGGCTGCAAGTACACATTCCTGCGTCAGACTGAGCTCTTTGTCCACAAAATGCTAATGAAAACAAAACCAAAACCAAACCCAAAGATACTAGCATTTCAGTTAATGGCAAAAAAAAATTTCTGCAATTGCATATAATGAATGCACTTACAACTGCTTTGTAAAGGATCAAAATTTAATTTCTCATTCTGGTAAGGGAAAGTAGAAATGTGTAAAGTGGGATCCATGCTGTAGATTAAGTGTTCTTTGAAATACCTTGCTAGTCATTTGTTATTCCAGCAAGGCCATATTTTCCTCTCTTGTAACTTATTCAATTCCATCTTAATGCTTTGCCTTTGGAACCTCCTACTTAAACTTCTGTTTCTCTAAAAGTTTCAGAAAATCCTTATAATTTCCCACATGAAGATCTTTAATGTCATCATTATCAGATAACCAATCTGTACAGTAAGGAGTTGCTTCCTCATTTAGCATTTTATGGTAGGAAAGACTTTATCTTCCGATTTACTCTTGCAAAGCAGGTCCTCTATTCCCCCGTTACAGGTGTAGTAGCCTAAGTTTTTGTATTCTGGCACTTCTAGACTCCTCATAATACTAGATCTTTTAATTGGTATTGTAAAATGTTATGATACAGTTCTATTTTACCCAGTTTCAGCTGATCAGGTTTTCAAGGGCATACAATATATTTCTTACAGCATTCCAACTTCTATTTGCATTTGTAATTCCTTCCTATGCTGTGGGAAATATACATAGCATGCCACTTTTTTTACAAAGCTCATTAACATAATCATAGAGTAAGATGAGGGCTGAGGCAAATGTTTGAGGAATACCTTGAACCATCAGATACAACCAGTCATGTGTACTTCCTCACGTTTCTTGTGGTCCAAGACACAGAAGTCTCTGGTTTAAACTTTTGAACTAACACCTGGGTTATACATTGCTAGAAAGTTAACTTTTTGTATTAGTCTGTGCTGCCTAAGTGTTTGTACCCTACCAGGTCCTAATTTCAATGCACTAAATAAGGAAATTGAGAATTCTTAACTGGAAACAGAAGATTCTCATGAAACAAGAGATTCTCATGAACAGAGAATCTCTTTCTTGCTGTAAACAGCAGAAGAGGTAAAGGAGGAAGTGAAGAGGTACCAACCACCCTGTTTGGAAAGGCAATTTAGCCCAGAGTGTATCAGCCACCATGTTTTCTTATGTTCAGCAAGAGCTGTGTGAAGAGGCTTTAGCTTTAAACAACAAATTCCCAGTGCCCACAGTATGAATCTTCCACATGAAAAAAGTAAAAGAGAAGACAAAAGCAATTTCACCATTCAGTTACACTCGTTGAGGGATACAATAGACAAACCACGTTTTTTAAATATTGCATGTCATCAGTTCTATCATTATCATACTCCTTGTGCAAGAATAAAATGTGTCGATGAGAGAATTGATCATACATGAAAGTAATGAATTTTAAGGAAACTCTACCACATTTGTGTTTTATCAAATAGTTCCTAATGATGTTCTATAATACAAAATTAAATATTTCTGTCTCTGTTGTGTGTTCTTATTCATGAGTTGGGTATTAATCGTTAAACAATGTACCTGCTTGTTTATTTGTACTAGATGTGATTATTTATATTCTGAATAGTCTGCAAGGTCTTTAACTGCATTGCCTAGCCATTTTTATGAGTTTAAGATTGTGTAGGGAGACGGGAAAGGTTAAGTTATTGAACTCATTTCCCTGCTCTTGTAATGGAAACCATTTTCTTTATTATTTTATTAAAAATAAATTGATTTTTTAAACAGGAAAGAAATAAGAGAGCTATAAAAATATGTGTTTACACCTGCTACTCATTTGGTTATACTAGAAAATGTCTAGAGCAACTCCACTTGATATGAATGATATATGTGTACTTAAAACTTCTCCATTTTCCTATTGACAACTACTTGAATGGTGGACTTTTAATATGTTTAGGTTCTTCACTATATCTGTTTGTTGTTAAGGAGTGAAATTCATCTGACCAGTTATATATATTATTTATCTCACTAAGTGCTGTTTAGAGTTTCCTTGTACTTACTGAAAAGAAATAGGTAAATTTAGATAATAAATCATATCCAAAACCTTTGAGGAAATGCCTGAGATGGACCAGACAAATAAAGCACTAAAATACTCAATAGTTTTCATTAATTAGGGAAATTTCCCAGAGATGCTCTGTAAAACTGGGGAGTTTGTTAAAAGGAATTTTCTCTTCTTCAAACTTGTATCCATTGTCCTTGCATCAGGTCTCATGAACAGTATCAATACCACTTTGCAGTGCTAATGATAAGATATAAAAAGAGTGTTCAAATTACTATGAGCATACTTGTATTTAGCTTTTAGCGAATGTAACATTCATTGTGAACTACATAGACAGAACAAAGAACTTGGCAGTAAAGACAAATTTTAAATTTCCATAAAAAATAGACTTTACCTGAGTGTCACTAAGCAATACTTTGTGCTTTTGCACAAACTTTTTTTCAGGTGAGATTTTTTTGTGGGTGTGTATTTTTTTAATGTAATATTTTTAAACATAAAATTGACTTCAGACTTTCATGTAGATTTTTTTGTTTGCTTATTTGTCGTAACTTGAGGTCTTGTATCAAATCTGTGATTAAAAATTCACACAAACACACACCTTGGTGTAAGGATTCAGATATTAGGATTTCTGGTTGAGTAACCAAAGCAATTTCTTTTTATATTTGTCATAATATAACTGTAGATATAGATATAAGTTTGTTCATCCTCCTTTATCTGAGTTTTTCAATGATTTTTTGATTCCATTGATGTTTACATGCATCTAATGAGCTTCAAGATATGTTTACTTCTGTAAAAGACATTATCATAGCTCTTTTTGTTGGTTTTTTTTTGTTGTTTTTTTGGGTTTTTTTTTTTTTTTTTTTTTTTTTTTTTTTTTTGTGTGTGTGTGTGTGTGTGTAAGTACTCATATAAAAGAGGACCAAATTTATTGGAAAATTATTTAGGAATAAGACTCAGATAGGGATTCATCTTTCCATGTGTTATATGTCTACAGTGTAGAAATCTACAGCTCATCTTCTTGATCTAAACACCTTTGGAATGAATTACTCTGAAGTCTTACATATCATCTATTTTAGAAACCTACTTCAGAATAGTGAAGTTTTGTCTGAGCTGTAGTTAATTCTCTCCATTGATTACACAGGAATGTTTTGTAAGTGAGTAGATCAGATTAAGTTGTTTATAACTTATATCTGATTAGGTAAATCCTTATTTGAAGTAGCTTCTTTTATCTTTTTTTCTGTCATATATCACAATGGCCTGAGACCAGAGAAGTAGGATACTTTAATTCAAGATTCAGAGATATCAGACTAAGAGCTATCACTATTAAGTAATTTTACTTCAAATCAGTAGAGTGTGAACTAACCAGTTCCTTTCCATATTGCAGTCATAAGAGAACTGTGTAACTTATTCGATTACCGTAATAATTTCCTAACAGCCCTGAGGTTATCTCTTTGGAATTTTCTACCCCAGTGATGCTCTTTTTTTAGACAATGTACAAATCCTCATGAGTTTCAGATAATTCAGCTAATCTGGGACAACATAGAAAATGCCAAGACGGAATTCATTCTAGGAAATGATAGAGCCAACTAGAACCAGGCATGAACCATTAATGATAACACAGGGCCAAGTGACAGTAAAAGTAGTACAATAATTAAAACAACAACTATCATCTTTAGAGGAGAGAACTGATTGGAGCTCCCCTTCGAAGTCCCTAGTCTGAATCCAGATCTAACAAGACTGACCAAATGCCACTCCAATTACACAGCAATAAAAGTTCCAGAGCAAAATGAACTCCACAGTCTGAACTCAGTTTCAAGTGGGCATTTGTCTTCATTACAAGCCTAGCATATATTTGGCACAGTTTGAACTCCTGTCTTTAAAAGAGTTTCATAAGTTAATGAACAGGAAGATTGAAACATTTGCCTAGTGCCTAGTACCACATATCCAGGACTGAGGCAGCAGATAGAGCGAAAGATCTCAACTTCAACATCCTTTCCTCTCCCTTCTTCACATTCAAAATGGATTTAGTTCTTGTGGATCTTTCAGTTGTTGAAAAAACAGATCAACAAACAAACAAACAAACAAAAAACCAAAACACTCCACACACAAAAAAACCCCCAAAACCAAAAAACCCCAAAACCTCAACCCACACCAAAACAATAAATTTCCTCTTTCTGCCCCTCCTGTACTTTCCCCTCCACTCCCTAAACAAACAAACAAACAAACAATCAAACAAACAAACAAACACTAAAACAAAACTCACAAGCCAAAACAAAATCAAACAACAACAACAAAAAAAACCCACACAAACACCCCCACCACAAAAAAACAACAGCAACAAAAAATATGTCAAGATTTCATGATCAGACATGAAAAATTCTTTCTGTTCTACTACTAAATTCCTTCTTTCCCATCAGAAAGACCTCCTAACTTTGCTTGATAGATGCCAAGTAGTAAGTATATTGGCCTGCAACATAGATGTTGAATTTTCTTCTATTTCTCATTGGGTTTTTTCAGGGTTTTGTTTGTTTGGGGTGTTTGTTTGGTTTGGTTTGGTTTGGTTTGTTTCTTTTTTCAAACATTTGTTTTTGTGACGGACAAAATGAAAACAATTTAGTCTTCTATTCACATTCTCCCCATGCATGTCTTAGAACAAATGATTCACATCATCCAAGGATTTGCTGATGCTGTATAACTGGAAAGAAACATTAGTATTGTAAGGAAGAGTAATAGCTTGCTTAGGAGTTTGACAATCTGAAACATGGAGGGAGCTGATTAGGCAGTGATTTGAAAATGTTTGAAAGGATAGTACTAGCAGGAACCCAATCTTTTTTTCTTTTTTTGTCCTTTTAACTGTAATATAGAGCAGGGTGAATAGAGGCATTAATGCAGAATCACTGGTGTTAAGAAGGAGCAGTGCTCTGTGGCCAGGACAGGTACAATGCCAAAAACTAATAATATTATCAAGTGCACGATGAATTTAAAGAAACTCAACTGCGTCCTGTATTATTACCTCATAAATGGACAAACAGACCAAAGAGGATGTTTATGTTCCTCTCACTGATTAAACTGATCTTCTGTCTAAATTTTGCCATTCAGAATGTGTATTTGTAATTGTAATTACTTTGATCCTGTATCTTGAGCAAGTCACAGTATTACTAGGATGGTCAGAAAGAAAGGAACATCTGTCTTCTGAGAGAAGACTGAAGGAATTTCTTTTGTTGAAGCAAGCAAAATTAAAGCTGATATGGGCTAAAGAAGGAGAGAGGAAAAGCAGCTACTTGAGCTAAAGGTAATTTTAACACTGAATAAATCAATAGAAATTACCATGAATAAATTATATTTAGTCCATTAATAGTTTTTTATCCACTGGGATCTAGAAAGCTTTCCAGAGAACCACTCCTATGAAAATAGTAGGGGAAAAATAATAGCTGTTTCTAAAAATGATTGCCCTAAGTGTACAGCAATGGTTACATGCCATTGTGGCAATGGCAGGAGAGGTGAGTCTGGATGGACAAGGACACCTACTCCACTTTGTGTCTTTACATTAGCATAAAGCCTGACATAGATATCTCCTAACTCTTCAATTAGTGCTATTTAATGTCCTAATAAAAGCAAAACCCCAAAATTCTTAGAAATTGGACAAAAAGAAAGATCTAGACGTTTCTTGTGACAAGGTTCTCCAATTTCTGATTCACTAAGCTGACCCACAAGCATTCTCTGATGATGATGTTAGCAGGCAGCATTAACTCCTGATGGCTTTTGAATACCATATTATTAAGCCAAATCTCTCCATGCTTTGCAGCAACCCTGTCACAACCCAGCTAGGAGCTGTGACTCATTCTGCCAACAGAGCACTTAAAATGAGGTGTTATTCAATGCTGAGTTTTGCCACATGGCTAGATCATAAGTAACTTGCAAAGTCCATTGACTTGTACTGTGAGTCAGAAGTCACTTGCAGGATTTAAGAGCACCCATTTATTTAACTGCTCTCTTTTTACCACTTTCTCTTAGCAGATAGAACCTCTATTACAAAGCCTTAAAATACTTTTCTTTACTTAGGGCATTTTATTTATTCTTCAGGATGTCTCAAGTAGCCTGTAAATTTCATTGCCAAAGATTACCTCTTAAAAACTTGCAAAAATGATCCTGACATATCAGGACTTAGAATTTGATACTTTTTTCTTTTCTTTTTTCTTTTTTTTTTTTTTTTTTTTTTTTTTCTCTTCTCTCTTATATTGGACATTTCACATGATTGGCCAGGTTGGAAGGGGCCACAGTGGGTTATCTTGCCCAACCTCCCTGCTCAAACATTTACCCTTTTTTACCTTTTTTACCTTTTTTTACCTTTCCCCCCCCTTTTTTTTCCTTTTTTTTTATTTTTTTTAAATCAGCTAAAACACCTTTTTAACTAAATAACTGTCTTGGTTTTAGGAGAGAAGAAAAACCAAACAAGACCAAACCAAACAAATAACAGGAACATGAACAAGTAGACATAAATATAGTGATGACATGGCTGTAAAGAGAAAGGGTTCTACCACTGACCTTTTGATCACTGATGTAATAGAGAGATGTAGGCATCAAACTGTTTTTTCCCACTTCAGACCAAAAGTTGTGGCTTATTTGTAGGCAGTAAATTATAAAAAGTTCTCACAAGGGCTCTCCCATATGCAGGTACAAAACAGAAGAGTTGAAAATAATGCCATATACCATTTGAAGTTCCTTAAGAGTGACAATCATCTGTGTAATTGAAAGATGGCGAAGAGCACTAGAACATCTTCTCCTGTGGGAAGATATTTCCAGGAAATTGCTCTTGCATTTCTATAAGTTTGGGAAGCTGTACAATTTTTATTTTCTCCATTAATCCAACAATATTCTTTTGACTTCCTTATCATTGTTTAACTGGGCATCCAACTCATCAGATGATGAAGATCACCAAAATTTTATCAGATAAGTAAATCTAGCGATTTTACTGGCTTTATGTGACTCCTTCCTAACAGTAAATAGAGTCTATATTTTACTTTACAAGGGGTTTAGGGCTGTATTTGTTGTATGTTTGTTGTATGATGCCAATCTATTGTTAGCATTATAAGAAGTTATACTGTCATTAAAATTATAAGTAATTAAGTATCCTGATATCTTTATGGGAATATCTATTCTTAAGGAACCAGTCTGACAGTTTTAATTCATTTTATGTAGATTGACAATACACAATAATAATAAACCTTCTCAATTTCTCTCACTTCTTCTATTTCAGATTTATAATATGACACCTTTTGCCCTACAACTAATTTGAAAATTTATATCTATTTTTCCAAGCAACTTAATTCCAAGAAATGCATCAAGTCAGTATATTTCCTAATTTATTTGGGTCCTTGTAAAGTTTCATCTGATAGACATAAAATTGTAAGATGATAGCATTGAAATGCAAGTCACAAGCTTCAATTAGGTACAATCAGAAATCATGTGGTGACTTCATTAAGTATCATTAAGAATGATCAAAATATTGCTCTTAGGAAAAATACATCAAAAGCATGCATTTACACATTGATTAAACAGGATCTGCAATTTCTAAAATCTGGTACGAGAAAAAAGAATGTAGTAAATTAAGTGCTCATACCCTACTTAGCAACAAGGGACTGCTTAGCAACCAACAAAGTGAAAAATAATGGATATGGCAGTGCACAAACTCTCAGCCCCCTTCAAAATGGAAGTATTGGACAGCCTTAGACAAAAATTGAAATAAATTGCTAGAAAAAGTAAAAAAAAAAAAAAAATGTTTTCCTTGTCTCAATAAATTTCACTCATATCAAACATAGCTAATGTGGCCTAAGAAAGAAGCAGCTGGCAACCATAAGATCCTGAATAAATGTTAGAGTTACAATTCCTTACTCAACTCATGCTTTAGTCCATGTGCACCCTCCTCTGTTACACATCCACCAGCTCTTTATCCATGGTGCCCACATGTGGGCTCAGTATTCCCTCTTCATGTGGTTTCAGACAGTTCAGACTAGAGCATCTGTACAGGAAGTCCATTTTGTAGATGTTTCTTCTAATACACTATTGTTTCTCTTCCAGATACAAGAAACGTTTATGCCGGTTGTCCAGAAACAAGAGGTGTGAGGTTTGGAACTTGACAAATTGAGCTTAATTACTTGAAATAGCATGACTTTATAGATATGCGTTGCAAGGAAAGTTCTCTTAGGTCTCAGGTTCTTCTTTCTCTAAGTGAAATCCTTCAAATCTTTCTGAGAGTAAAATCTTACAGTCCTTCAAACAACCTTTTTAACACTTTTGGATGGAAATGAATCATCCCTTTTCTTAGAGAGGTGAAGAGAAAAACAAAAAAATTTTGGTTGCCTTGCTTGTTTTCTGAGAAGCCTGCTGAACCAGGATTTTATAGGGACTATATGTAAGGAAATTACATGTATGGGAGAGCAAATTTTACACAGGCAGATGGTAGTAGGACAAGGGGAAATGATTTTAAACTAAAGACACCAGATTTAGACTAGATATTAGGATGAAATTCTTCCGTATGAGGGAGGTGAAGCCCTGGCACAGGTTACCCAGAGAAGCGGTGTCTGTGCTATCGCTGGAAGTGTCCAAAGCCAGGTCGGATGGGGCTTTGAGCACACTGAGCCTACGGAGTGGCAACTCTGCCCGTGGCAGGGAGTGTAATAGCATGATATTCAAGATCCCTTTCAACCCAAACTGTTCTATGATTCTACAATATATTTGAACAATCAGTGAGAAAATACTTAAAGATTATGGAATGTACACAGTCATCAGTAGATGCTCTAACTCCATGTGGTCTGTCTCAGACAAAATTATGAAGATTC
>JAWWEU010000091.1:67008697-67031035 GCA_035583155.1 Acropternis orthonyx
CCCCCCCCCGAGACGAAAGACTGGTGTCACGTACTGGTACAAAACATAACAGCTTTGAAATCTAGTTTCTTCTCTTTTTAATCCTGCTGTTATCCTTTTGAGCTATAAACCAAGGAAAATGCCTATTTTCTACTGTATATATTTACAGCTTCTATTCTAAATAACTTTGGCATTTTAGGATTTGCAATCACCGTGATTTCCTGTATAGAGGAAAAAAGGAAAATCAAACTTTTAAGCTCCACAAGGAACAATTCAACTCCACTGGATTCTTTAATGTAGGATTCATATAAAAGCAATCAGAGCTGTTCTTTCTCCACTCCAAATATTTGGCTCATCTCTGTCATTGTCTGCCATAATCTTAGCTTCAGTTCCAGAGCAGATATATTTAATAACTAAATGCACTGAGCCAATTAAATTCACCACCATGATTGTGCTAATGTATGCAAAGGATGGATACAGCTTATAACCATTTCCCTGAGATGATAATTTTCTAAATTATGTGCACGTAAGAATTTACCTTACGCAATCTGTAATTGTGATATAAAGAAAATGGTTAATAAAATACAAACAAAAAGTGACTGTGAGCTCACAAATCAGTTTCATCATATCAGAGTTCCAACAGTTCATACCTCTGTCTTTCTACCCGCCTTTTTTATGTGCATTAAGTAAAATGTACATAAGAAGAATAGGGAACAGAGATGAAAAGATTCATTAAACTATCATATTTTTGTGTCATCACAGCATTGTTCTTTGTATGATCCCATTCTTCCTAGGAAAATAAAAAAGAGAAAGGAAAACATTTCCTAATATATAATTTCACAATGAGTATGCTGAACATGAGCTGTAGGACATTTCATCTCTGGGTTACTTAGTCAAAAAGTGACTATGTTTGTGAAACATCTTGAAAGTTAATCCATTAATTCATAGGCCTAAAGCTACAGAAGTATCATCTTAGTAACTTTCAGTGAATTCAAAGAAAGCCTGCACAGCACTCAGAATCAGTCCTTAAAGGAAGAAAGGCTGCAATGGACTGTCTTGCTCCTCAAATTTAACTCCTTACTGTCATATGTAGTTATAAATGTCATGATCCTGGAAGCGTCTTTTCTTAGAATGAACGAAATTCTTGAATCCTTCTATTTCCAAAGACGGTTGTTTGCCTGGTGTGGCCCTATATGAAGCATATACTGTCTTTAGGAATAAGGAGTTGTTTGTGCCAGTCAGTTGTGGATCTGCTGAAGAGCTGTTTTCCAGTATGTTCGAATTGCAAATCCTCTAAAGTTTTGCACTGGAAGATTGAAAATTACTCAGAATTTTGAAGCCTATTGGCATAAGACCTGTTCCTTTTATCTGACTGTCATGGACTGCTGAGAGCAGCTTCTTCAGGGCTAAACAAATGAAGCAACTTCACTTCCTGTTACAACAAAATATGTTTCTACACTCTTGGTCATCAGAGTAGCTCTCTTCTGTGCCTTCTACCACTCAAAGTCAAACTTCTTTTGTTCTAATTTTCTTCCTGATTCTGGAATAGGAGTGATGATAGCTGATCTATGTGGGGCAATATGTCTGCGGCTTCTAGATCACAGCTGAAAGTGTGCAAAGATAAGCACCACATGGGTATCAAAATGACGGCACTGACTGGTTAGTCTGTAAGACAGATAATATCTCTCACTTCATGGAAGGTTTACAGAAACACAAATCTGTGAGTAAATATGTGAGTCACAGAATTATAATGGAAACTCCTAAGAACACAAAGAGAAGGGCCTCCTTTTCTAAAAAGAAACCCAAAAAATTGTATGAGAAATCATATTAATTGCCTTTATCTGAATATCAATTTTGTTTCTGTTAGATAGTCATGTTTCGCTTTTTGTGTTTAGAAAAAAAAATTCCCAGGTTTAGAAAAACAGTAACAATGACTGAGTGAAGCAAAGCCAAGGAACTCCTGCATGGATTGTTTGATAGCTAGTGCAGGATGGGTTTGGTCAGGATGGAAAATTGTATCAAAGTTTCTATGCATAAAAGATTTCTTTCTTCTTTAAGCAGCCATAAATTTTCATGGCTGTGGGAAAAAATTAATATCACATTATTCTTCACATTTTTCTTGATTTGGGTGCAAAACACAGGAAGAGATATATGTAAATGTACAGTCATGCATCAAACCATGATGTATACTCCCTATTCTCAAGGAAACAAGGCTAAAAATGTATCTGACTTTGAACAAATGAGTATAAAGTAGCTTAGACTTTTAAAAAAAAACCCACTATAATAGCATTTTCTTTTCACAAACAATGTCAAAACTCACAAGATTTAGAAATTTAAAATCAAAATGTCCCAAATGAACACAAAATTTAATCTGAATTTTGGGGTTCATAATATATGAGTTGATTTTGGCTTCTTTCTTTTATATGTATTGTCATGGGTTTCAATTGGTAACAAAATGTGATGAGAAAAACAAAGGAGTGTTAGCAAATTGGCTGAATGCACCATGTCCTTGAAAAAACATGAGTAAATTTATTCTTTTGGCCACCCTAACACCAAGAACAAAGTTACAGTGATATTTGGAAACCAGTTTTCAGCTGTCATCAATTGGCATAGCTGCACAATGGAGCTAGTCTAGATGGAGCTTTGCTGATTTCCATCTGTAAGGGATTTGGTTTTAATCTTCTTATACTTACTACCATTATAGTGTTCATCAAATGACTCAAAATAAAGACCTCCTCTTTTCCTTGGGGTCATGCAGAATGATTCCTTAATGTCTGTATGAAGTATTAAATGGATAACACCATAGAGAGAGTGGATGTGTCTTCACTGACCTTCTTAAACTCTGCTATATCTGTGTGAATCATGTAACAGAGTTACGATAACTGATTAAAATTTGATGCTTCCAACGTTTCCATTCCCTACTCTTGTCATAAACAAACTTTTTATTTCTATTAATCTACCACTTCATAGCTCAGAAAATTTGGCCCTCTATTTTCTAAACAGTTACTTGTGTATTACCCTTTGGATATATTTATTTATTTTATTATAAATTCTCTCTTTACTTCTAGTCTTTACTTCTTTCCCTTTTTATTTACCAGTAGGGAGACTTAGATAGGCTCAGTTTTCTTAATCCTCTTTATAAATTTTAAAAAAAAAAAAAAACAAACAAACAAACAAAAAAAAAAACCCAAAAAAACAATTAAGTCTACACAGAGTCTTGTTTTTCTGATAGAAAAGAAAATCAAGCTTCCTGCAATATAATAATGCTTTGCACTTCTATAGACCCTTTTATCTGAGGTTCTCAACTAGCTGTAAAACATGCATTCATTAATTAAGCCTTGAAAGAGCCAAAGACAAAACATTATGCCTGGGTTGCAGATAGGTAAACTTAGAAACAGAAATTTCCTGTTTTGATGGAAGTAACCCAAATTTGAGAGTTAGGATGAGGACTCAGACATCCTAATTTCTACATGACAGCTTCTAGTTCCACATGAAGTCCAGTCCAGTACAAACTGCTTTAATATGCGCAATTCAAAGTTTCTTCTAGAGTTAACAAAACCAAAAAACTTTATGATGTTGTTACCTGGAAAGTTGCTAAATCACAGCCTCATTTCTCAATGAAAAGACTGTCATGCAGGTTCTCAGCAGGTATAAATTACTGTAATATGACTACTGAGACTTGACAGTGTCCTAGGTAAGGTGAGTCTGTCCTTAAGACAGTCTACATACATGATGGACATCAGTAGCACTAAGAGCATGACCCTGGGTAGTGACTGCTGAACACTGAAAGGCTGTGCCTCTTCCAGCTATCCTGAAAACAGAACACAAGCAAAACTGAATTGGCCACCTAAGAATAATGTTGAAGGACAAAGTGAATTACATATTGTAATAACTGGGCATAGCTTTGTAGTAACATCAGGAGATAGAGAGGTTGAGAGAAGAATTAAGGTTTACTTGTCAGTCTTTAGAGAACAAGAAAGAAACAAAAGCAAAAAAAAAAAAAAAAACTGACAGAGTAAAAAAGGGCAAAATATTTTCACTTTTAAATTAAAGTAAGAACAAAATTCATCAGACAGATATCATTTCAGCATCATGCTACAGAGAGTTCAAGGGAATGCAGTTTCATACATAGCTGATTTGAGAGAACACACTTCCAAGATGTTACTAAGGAAACTAGGTGATTTGTTTCCTGTATAACTTCTTTATATTCATTCCAAATTTTTCTTGCAGTAGGATGAAAAAGAATATTTATACAGTTTTTTAAATTTAGCTGTGGATTGAAGTCCATAGTCTTTAGGAGATAAAAACTGAGATTTCAAATTCAGAACTGATTTCAGTACAGTTTTGGAAGGTTTCAATTCATTGGTAACCAGACTTACTTCATCTAACTATAGCTGTCTAAAAGTTAGACATCTGAGTTATTCAGTCTCAACCACTTTATAGTCTAATAGTGAAACAGGTACTTCAAGAAGGAACTGTACCTGAACATGTGCCTGTAGCTGAAAGTGCCTGTTGCTCACTATTGAATATCAAAGGAGCCTTGGTTGGTTAACTGAGCCATACGCACAGAAATTAAAAACACTTTTAGGGAGATAAAGCTCAAACTCAACTGGTTTCCATAACAGACATTCATGTACACTTGTAAGAAACAGCCTTTGCTGGTAGAATGAAACGTCCCCCATCCCACAGACATGCTGAGAATAATTCATTTCTGTGCAGAGGCTCTTAATTGAATCATCTCATCCAAAATGAGGAAACGATTAACAATTTAGAAGATAAATGGCACCACAGAAAGATAAAGCTCGTGATAGTTAAGAAGGATGAATAGAAAATAAAAGAATTCATAAATAAGGCTTCAGAAATGAATATTTCAATAAATTCAGAGAATTGGACATCAATATGTTATGAAAGAAAAGTATTAGAGAAGCTTATTTCTTTAAATAAGCAATAGAAAAAGAAAAAGTTATCCTAATATGAAGGAAGAACAGAAACTGTGGTAAGGGATAAGATTTGAAACACCAATATGCCTTTACTGATTTTAAATACAGAAAGGAAGAAAACAGAACTAAATTTCAAAGCTAGCTTAGGTGAATCTCTATCTGTGCTATTGGTGAAGATATGACAAACCTTCCCTCATTCTTTGCAACTTTGCTTATGCTTCACTTGATGCCTTTCGAGTGGTTCCAAACCAGTCCTTGAGAGAAATTGATTACTCACCCATCAGGTCAACAGGTTCATCTGGTTCACTGAGCAGCCACACCATTGCTAGTGCCAGTAGAAAGGATGGGGTGGAAATGACAAGAAGGTTTGCAAACCTGGATGTCACTTTCCTGAGTGCAAAGGTCCTGTCTTGACATGTGTTGGCCATAAAGATGCACTCTGCAATGTCTGTAAAGATAATAGCATGAGATTATAAAGGAAAAATTACAAAGTAAAGTAGTAAAAAGTATAATCATACAACAGAAATTCATAAAATATGATAATACTAAAAAAAGGGCCATAAGAGGACCATGAGTATCCTGCCACAAAACGAGTTTCTTCAATGAAACTCTAGTAATGCACTTCTAACTAATTTTTTAATTGGGTGCAGTTGCCTTCAGGCAACTAACAAAATTCATGTTGTTGAATGATGGCCAGGTATTGACCCTAAAACAGTGAAAGTCACAGATCACTAAAATAAGTATACGTATATGCATTCTGTTTTTATGTTGGTTGAATATCACATCAGCATCTGAGAAGAATTTTGAAGCTGTGATTTTCTTTGAAAATTTGGAGATAAGTGTATCAGAAAAAAGGAAAGCAGATATCCTAGATACTCTAAACATACTCTATGTTTACAAAAGACAGAAAGAAGTTACCTGAAAAACTGCTGGGTCTTATATAAATCCTCATTTGAAGTGTGTTTTATCTAAAATATATATGTGTGCATTATATGCATGAATTATCTGCTTCTATAATTGATGTTTTCTCGATAAATTGATAGTATATAAAGGTATAAATGTTTATATTTACTCCTATATTGTAACCTAAAGAAACTTATAATATAATTGTTCTAATATTCTACTAATATTTGATTTTTAATTCTCTGTCATTTAACAATTAATGGGGTAAAGAAGTGGAGCTTTGTTTCAAAGAAATTAAATATCTGTGTCTGTCTATATGCATATACACCTCACAGCATTAGAAAATTCATATTGTGTGTTGATAAGTGAAGGCCCCAGTTCATCAGTAGCTGACAGGTGTTTGACACATTTCTATTTAAAAATGTCCTCTTTGTGTTTTTAATCAGATTAGTTTAAACAAGTCACATACATAAATAAAAAATAACGATTTTGTAACCTCTTGGTGTACTTGTCAAGATTATTCTCAGCTTTGAGGCACCTTCAAACAACACAGAGAAACAGAAACCAGTATGAAGACCTCCCAGAGAAGCAACAAACTGTATTCACAAGCAGGTTGGACCCATTGGTATGATGATTCAGTAAAGGCTTTTTAGTAGTCCTAGTTAACACAGTGATATAATGCTCTGTTAGCATCCCTACAATTTTTTAAAGACTACAAATTTCATCTGTGGTTAGCACCACACCATTCTTTTCACTTGTATTATCTTCCAGTGATGCAGACCTACTTCCAGCACCATACTCCATTGCTTATGGTAGACGCTGTGTAACGAAACAAGGACAAAAGAAGCACTATTCTTCCTCTCAAGAGAAAAGCCTGGCAAAGAACAGCACTCCTCTGTCTCCTAAAAAAAATCCATAGCAGTCTTGGAAATGGAGGCTGCACAACAATTCAGTCTCAGTCTAAAATCTAAAGAAAAATAAAGCAACAGCAAACTCTGGTTTTTCTTTGTGACATTTTTCTTTGACACAAAGTACTTACTCCCATTTAGTGTGACTCTGTTGTTGACCTTGGAGTTGAACCTGGTTCCTAAACAAAAACCCTGGAATCTTCCCCTTGTATGCACCTTCACCTTGCACCTCTACTTCCAGCTTTAACACTGATTATTCTTTACTGATGTGTTGGCTTTTCTTTTCTGATTTGTTTGGATTTGAATTGTAAGTTAGTCCTACAACATGGCTTTTGTTGCCACCGATTCTGACCTATTGCTCAGATTTTGACACATTTATGCAATGAAGTGTTGTAGGAAGTGTATTTTAAATTTCAGTATCTACCCTACCAATACTCCTAGGTGCTGGAGGCAAAGGGAGGGATTGCCTCTGTTTTATTTCATTTGTTGCACTTTTTGGGGGAAAAAAAGAAACAAACAAACAAACAAAAAAACCTGTTAAATTAGTACCTGTGATGACTGCTCTGTGCATTTTCTATCCCTGTGCTTTCCTCCCTTGCTCCTTCCCTCTCTTCCTCCCTCCCTCATATTTTCCCATTTTCTTTTTCTTGTTTTCCCCTGCAATCTGTTGTTTTCTTTTACTTTTAGAGATAACTATGGTAAATAAATACAGATTTAATCTTCAAATCCCCCATCAAGAGAAAACACATAGTCCAGGTGAATGGGAGAAAGATAGTCAAGTAAGAGAGTGAGAAATATATAGAAAAGAAAAACCACTCTGCCGATCAAATCTTTCATTTCCAAACAGAAATAATTACAATGATGGTCAGTGGGGAGGTTTGGGCAATTTATAGTGGTATAGCAGCAAGTTCCTATCAACAATACTTGATATTCAGGGCAAGCCATAGAACTACAAGTCCTGAAGCGTTGCCTATAATCTTTATTTCATTTTTAGATGTTATGCTGTAATAAAATGTAAAAAGGGAATACATAAAAAGTTATAGAGGTGGGAAAAAACATGGTTTGAAGTTGTATGGCATTTCTTGACAGAGCATGTTCCTAAGGATATGCAGAGAATAACAAATGCTATTTGAAATAAGTACAATAGAGATCTGAAACTAGATTGAAAACCCAAGTCAATTTTCCTGAGTGTCATTTGATTAGCTTTCTTATATAGAACTGAAGCTTAAACAATGCTGGGGATTCAGAGTGGAGAGGTGCTTGGGAACACTGTGAGAAATGGGTTACTCCTACCAATTTCATTTCTGTAGCTTTACAACATTATCATTGCACATTGTTTCAGTGTTTTTGCAATAATCCATAAATGAAGCAATGTCAGAGGGGATTTGATTGATAGCTGGGAAAACACAAAAACTGTGAAAGTTATTTCTTTTCTCTCTCTCTGTCTGTCACTGCCTTCTGGGCAATAGATGTTACCAGTAGCAGTCTAAAATAGCTAGAGTATATTGCCTAGCTGTCTATAAGGGAAAACACTAACGAGTTTGTGGACATTGCTTTGGACAACGAAAAGGTGACAAATATGCATGTAACATAGTTGACCTGTGGATTGGTTTGAGTGATTTATGTTGGTGGTGTGGGTTTTTTTGTTGTTTTTGTTTGTTTGTTTGTTTTGTATTTGTTTTTTTTTTTTTTTTTTCACCAGATATTACTTGCTTCTTGTGTCTGAATTTAGAAAAAGGTGTCTTGCCCACTTGCAACAAAATTAACCATGAGCTTGGTTTTCACCTTTGGGGAACTCTAGGTTGAGAATGAGTGCACAGATAGCATTTTGATTTGCATCTAAAACAAATAGGTCCTTCAGGGCTCAGATTTGAGCTTTGTATGTTTATACATACATGTAGACCTCTCCCAAAGGGACTGAGACAGACAGAAAATTCAAACTGATACTAAAATATGTTCATTGCTGTTTCATCTATACTTTCTCCATTTCTCTGTTTTCATATTATTTTATTGTTCAAATCTTCTAATCCTTCTTCAAACTTAAATTACTCTAAAAAATGGTAACTTGTCAGGTACCCTTTTTATTTTTAGCTTTTTTTTTTTTTTTTTTTTTCTTCTTCAATTCTTTTCTTTGTTTTTCTTTACATGTCCAGCAAGGAAATGCTTGCAAAGCTCATGTTATGTGCAAGAACTAGCACCCTGAGATTCAATGGAGATAGCAACAGAGATGGTTCTGAGATGGCCAGAGTGTTATTGCACTTTGAATCCTGCATAAGTTGGTGTATGAAGCTCCAACATTCCTTGAAAATTTAGGGAAAAAGTGCTATTTTAAGAGTTGTTTTATATTACTAACATTATTTCCCACTATTTTTTTCCTCCCTCAGGATTCTGTCAGTCTGTCTCTCTCCATAACCTTGCAGTAATGGAGTACAAACCAGCCTCTGTTTGAAAGGTATTTGAATTCTCATAAAGTTTCCAAAATATGTACTCTGAAAGAACTGCCATGTGCTTAGCTCATGATCATGAGAAGTGACACAACACACATAAGTTGTAATTGATCCTCTTTGCACTGATCCACTTCAACTGAACCATTTGTATATACCATGGCCTCCTCTAATGGATGTTAATAAAAATTTCAATTCATAGTGTGTGTTATGGCACATATTGTGTTTAAGTACTGAATGATGACAGACTTGGTGGGCTTCCATAGCAAATATTGCCCATGGGGAAAAGTTGCTTCTGAGGCTGTGGTAAGCTGTCTCAAAATATGATTTGCTTTCCTTTTCTTTAGGATTTATTGCATTTTATCGTGTATTATATATTTTGTTCAAAGAAGTCTTTCTAGGGATAAGGACTTCAGTACATAACAACAGCTCCCTTGAGTGGGAGATTTCAGGGCGACCTGCCAGCTCTTCTTGCTGCAGATGTCAGGCCATCTGGCTGCCATCTCTGGGGCAGGACACATCAAGGGAGTTGGCTGGCGCATCTCCCCAGCAGGAGTTAGTTGGTAGGGGTGGAGAGGGGAGGGGAGTGTGTGAGAATGTGAGGAAAAAATGTAGCAGACTACCATCATGGGAAGCTTGTGAGTGCGACTGGTTTTATGTATATATTTATGTAAATAGACAGAAAGACAGATGTACTGAGAGACGTTACTTCCAGCAAAGATTATTCAGGGTTAAAACTGAGCTTGGGTAATGGATATGAAAGACATCTCAGTCATGGTATTCAATATTTCTAATGTTTGTATTCCATCTTTTTTGATGTTTGTTTTCTTTTTCTTTTCTTATGACAATGCAGATAATGTGTGCAAGCAGGGTATGTGAATTCTGGTGGCTTTTATGAATGTGTGTATCACTGAATGTGTTTGAATGGACAGCCATCTGTTGTCAAAAGAGGTACACATCTTTCTCTGAACTGGAACACTGGATAATAATTAATTTAGATAGTCTAAGTCAACGAGTCAAAGAGTGGTTAGTGGCTCATTGTCCATGTAGAGACCAGTGATGGGTGGTGTCCATGGGGAGTTCGGACAGGGGCTGATACTATTCAACATCTTTGTCAGTGACATGGATAGTGGGATCAAGGCACCCTCAGCAAATCAGCTGATGACACTGAGCCATGTGGTGCAGCTGACACTCTGGAAGGAAAGGATGGGTCATCCTGAGGGAGCTGGAAAGGCTTGAGAGGTGAGACTGTGTCAGTGTCATGGAGTTCAATAAAGCAAAATGCAAGGTCCTGCACCTGGACTGTGCCAATCCCAGACACACCTATGGCTTGGGTGGAGAAGTGATTAAGAGCAGCCCTCGGAGAAGGACTTGGGAGTGATGTTTGATGACAAACTCCCCATGAGCTGGCAGTGTGCAATCACAGCCCAGAAGGCCAACTGGATCTTGGGCTGCATCCAAAGGAGTGTGGCCAGCAGGTCGAAGGAGGTGATTCTCCCCCTCTACTCTGCACTAGTGAGACTCCCCCTGGAGTACCAAGTAGCATTATGGTGCCCCCAAGGGCAAGTCCAAGAAGGACATGGAAAGTTGATAAGACTGGAAGACCTGTCCTGTGAAGATAGGCTGAGTAAGTTGGGGTTATTCAGACTCGTGAAGAGATGGTTGTGTGGAGACCTCAGAGCAACCTTCCTGTGTCTGAATGGGGTCTGCAGGGAACCAGGGATGGACTCATCATCAGGAACTGCAGTGACAGAACAAGGACTAATGGGTACAAATGGAAAGAGTGAAAAGTTAGGTTAGACATTAGGAAGAAATTCTTTCCTGTGAAGGTGGTGGGACACTGGAACCAGATTCATCAGGGAGGCTGTGGGTGGATAAGACCTTGAGCAACCTGGTCTAGTGGGAGGTGTCCCTGCCCATGGCAGGGGTGGTTGGGACTAGGTGATCTTTAAGGTCCCTTACCCTGCCCTCAACACTCTATGACTCTGTGATCTTCTATCCAGATAGGTGTACCTTGAAACAATCAGATGGTGCATCCTCAGGAATCTTTTTGTTTTTTAACACGAGGATGAGGATTTGACACCATGGCTGTTGCAAAACAGACCAAAAGAACAAAGAAAGAGGTAAAGATATAATTTTATGAATGAAGAGATAGCCATTAAAAAGGTGAATATTTGGTGCTTGGAAGCTGACTAGAGTTTGCTGCAGGAGTTTAAAAAATAAAAAATAAAAATCAAACAAACATGTCCACTCACCCCCAGTAATTAAAATAGCTATATCTGGCTAGGAAGGGACAGGAATGTGATGTAAGTGGATGATTTCTCAGAATACCTTGCCAAACTTCAAGCAATGACAATGTGTTGAAGTTTCTGAAGAATTCCACATGAATCCCGGTCTGGGGCAGACAGGTATAGGAGAGAAAAAATGTGCATGGCACATATCTCAAGAAAGAAAAAAGGGTTAAATCAGTAACTCCACAATAAGATTTATGTCTTTTACTCATAGAAGATTGAAGTCTGAGTCTTGGTACTAAATACTGACATTCCTTCCTAAGTAGTACTTCTGTAAGCAAATAGATGGCAGGTGGATGGGAAATCTATCTTTGTCATAGCCTGCCAAACTGATTATTCAGAAATGAGCTGATGCCATACCTTAAGCTGATCTTTCAATATGAATTGTTGGGAAAGAGGTTAATTGGAAATGTAGATGATACGACAAAGACATAACCTCGGTGTGTTTTTCAGGAGCTGATATTACCTAAGGAACTACTGCGAATGCAGTTGGCATGCTTTGGGAGTGCCCCTTTGGGGACTAGGAACAAGTTCATGACTTTTTCTCCTCTGTCACTCCCTGCTTTCCTTGTCAGCAGTGGGGAGGAACTGATATCCCATCTGCCTGCACATTTCCCATCACACTTAGGTAAGCAACAAGGTTAAGATCAGAATTTGTCATAAGCTTTTGTCCATGAAGATCTCGCCTGTGTGGAATAATCAAAGATAAGAGGAGCAGAGTCCTGAAAGGGATCCTTGCAGTCAGTACCTTCTGAATGAGGCCAGTCTTTTGTTCTCACAGGCCTCTGCGTAATTTAAGGCAATTTTTCTTCTCACCTGTATCTCTTATGTAAAATTCTTAACATGGTTAGTCAAACAAAGGATGTGATATCAGGAACCATGTGTTAGTCCAAAGGAGGTAAAACAATGTGCTCAGATGTTGCAAAAGTAATGACCTTAGCCTCTAAATATAAAGAGTGGCTAATGGGAAATCAAAAAATCTTACACTTTTCAACAAAGACAATAAAAATTAAAAGTATTAGTCAATAGGATACATGAGTGGGAAATTTTTTAATTTAAATGTCATCCTTATGCAGTCACTCAAGCAGGGTTTTGGGCAGGTTTCCCCCCCCATTTAATTTTTAATACCAATGAAAAGTTCTCTTCTCTTTGCTTCAATTCACTTCTCTTCCTTGCTCTTCTTTCTTCTGCTTTATCTCTCTTTAAAAAAAATTCTGCCTTTGTTTAAAATACAACAAACAACAAATGATAGCTAGAATTAGTCAAGTGTGCTTTAAGACCATGAGGCACTATCAGGAAATGCAATCTGTCCTCTATAGACCTAATATCCGTGGAGATGAAACAAAATGTTGTTTACTGAATCAACACTAACCACAGCATGGCCTGCATGGGGGAACCAGGCTCACATTATTGCAGAGGCTAAAGAGTGTAAAACCACTGATCCTGCAGTTACAGGGTCATAAAATCCTGCTTTCTATGTGAAAAGCATTTAATAGTGGGCAATTTTAATACCTCCTCTCTGGGAGACACAAAATACAAGGGACCTTGAATAATTACTCAGTATAAAATATTGGGAGTAAACTTCTGTCAACAAAGCAGATGGTCCTCCCCCTTCCTCCAACACCCCCTGAATCCTCCAGCCTCGAATATACAAAGTGTGTTCTGACAATTTGACAGTTGATAAGGAAAAGACATTTACCATTAACTCTAAATAGGAACAAGGAGCACAAAATAAGAATACGGCCCTTTGATGAACATAAGTGTGAGTTCCAGTCAGCTGATCCTGGTTGTGCTTTGTGAAACAGGACTGTTTTGGCTGTCCCTGTGTGTGCTATTTTTGATGGTAATAAATAGAGCTTAACTGAATAACATTTCAAATGGTTTGCAAGCTGCAGTTTTATTTGAGGTTGTGGTTGCTTTCAGTGCTGGGCAAAGGCATAAGCCCTGTGCAATCTTCACATCTATTTCCTGAGTTTGTACAGCTCTTTCTGGATGTGTGTGTGGTATAGAAGAGGGTTATCATTTGCCTTTATTGAAATGAACCACCTGTGGTTAGAGGTCACATATATAAGGGTAGGATTCTTCTTTCAGCATTTATAAAGAGCACAACTCATTTAGTTTTGGATTTATGATGCTGCATGTGAGAGGGATGAAACACACCCTGTCCCTACTATCTCAGAATTTTTATAAATTTTTTTATAAAATTCTTCTAGTAGATTTATAAAAATATTTTTAAATTTAAAAAGGACATTCTCACATGTGACAAGACTACACTTGTACAAATGCTAGTATTAAGTGAATATTAAGTTTTCATATTAATCTCAGCACATGAGAGATATGAGGAAGTTATAGTCACCTACAATATTAAATGTATATTCCAGAGTTGGGTAGAAAATGCTTCCCCTAACTAAGTAAAATGCATTTTAAAAAGTTCATTCCCACTCACTTGCCCCAATCCTGCCACCAGATGAAATTGATCTTCAAAAACATAGTGAATAATCATAAGAACTACACATCCACTCTTTTCTTCCCTTGTATCATCTTGGACAATGTTTCTTCTTATTCATAGCATGGATCTATTCCATCTGTGTAGATTCCAGCATTAGGATCCTGCTGTATCAGTGATTGTATTCATGTTTCTTCAGGCTGGTTAAGTCACTGTTCAGCTCAGCCCATGGTGGTGCATGGTTTTAGAGAAGGGGATAACTGGCTCCATGTTTAATGCAAGATGATTCACGCCTTTGCTGGTTCTAGTGCGAACAGTATCATTACACCATATAGTCAACTCAGAGTCAAGAAACCTGTGCATGTTAAAATGATGTATGCCCTATTCTAGTTTTTCAGTAGGTCTGTATCACTGCTTTGCTCAACAACAGCTGAACACAGCCTGTGCTGCGGTGAGGCCACACCTCAAATCCTGGATTTGGTTTGTATCCCACCTTGACAAGAAGGACATTGAGGTTCTAGAATGTGTCCAGAGAAGGGAACAGAACTGTGAAAGGGTCTGGAGCACAGGTCTGAGAAGGAGTGACTGAGGGAGCTGGGAGTGTTTTGCCTGGAGAGAAGGAGGATCACAAGTGAACCTTATCACTCTCTCCAGCTTCCTGAAAGGAAATTGTAGCCAGGTGGACATAAGCCTCGCTCCCAGGTGCCAAGTGACAGGAGACAAGAAAACAGGCACAAGTTGCACCAGTGGAGGTTTAGATTAGATGTTAGGAAAAAAATACTTCACTAACAGGGTAGTCCGACTTTGGACCAGGCTGCCCAGGGCAGTGGTGGAATCACTGTCCTGGAATTGCTCAAAAGGAGTGTGGATGTGGCACTTAGGAATATGGTTCAGTAGTGAACTCGTTGGTTAGACAGGTTAACAGTTGGACTCAATGATCTTAGAGGTGTTTTCCTATCTTAATAATTCTATGATTCTATGATTATGAAACTACAAAGACCTTCATTTTAGATGTCTATCTATGTTTCAGTCAGGAGTAAAGGGAAACTTCTGTTTGGTCCTTTTTTACAAGAATGTGGTATGAACCTGGAGGGGCAGTTCTGACTTACTGAGAGTTTTGGGTCCTTTGGGTTCTGACTCACAGTTCAGATACTGTGTTTGTGATTGGAGACTTTCTGCAGTATTAAAAATGGTATTGTCACCTTAATGGTATTCAAATGCTGAGTCAGAAAAAAACAGTGTGAAACCAAGATTTGTCTTTGATTTCTGAAGAATTTCTCAAGTGTTGCAGGATGTAATGGAGAAACAGGTTTCATCCTTTGTATACAACAGCACAATATTGGAGCAGAAATAAGGTCAGGACCTCAACTCCACCAATTGTAATGTTGTTATACCAACACACAAAAGCTGAGACACTCTTCCCTGTTGACTGCACTGTACATGTAATGATTTTAAGATTAACTATTTTTAATAATCTGCATACATACAAAACCACAGTATTACAGGGATAACATTTGTAATTATGCTCTGCATAATATAGCAATCCCGTCTGAATAATGTCAGATTGCAAACGAATGTAATCCTGTATGAAGAGTTTCTTCAGTTGTGAATTATGCTACATTATATTGCAGAGACTTTTGAAACGTGGGGCTCAGACTTCGAATAGGGGGGTCTTTATGTTTTATTAACAGGGGCAACTGACTGGCAGTGTGCCTATTTTAACAGATGTCTACTTACTACATGTTGAGAGAGAAGAACTGTGACACTGCTTTAGAAAGATGATATGTACAAACCTACTAGTGACAGTATCACTTGCCTTAAATGTAATATGTCTGTGCCTTGAATAATGCTCCGTTTTCCTTTTCCAGTCAGGAAAATCAAGAGCAACACTGTGAAGTCAGTGGAGTTACATAAGAACTAATGTCCATTATCAACAGCTCTGTTTTTCACTTTTCAGAGCAGCAGTAAGGACGTTTCTCAGAGCAGAAAATAAAATATAAAATAATAACAAAGACAAGAGAAAAAATAGTAGAAAGGCTTTTAATTTGACATATGAACTTTTTTACAATTAAATGCAACTATATCAACACCACCAACACAAGTTTCAAGATGTAGTTGGGATATGATCATAACTGCACCTACTGTTATCTATCTATAAGCAAAATATAAGCTCAAAAAATTCAGAAACATTTAACTGTTTAAATCCCAGAGATCTAGAAATCCAGGGGTAGAATAAAAAGGAAAAAAAAAAAAACCAACACCAAAAACAAACAAAACAAAAAAGAAAATGCCAGCAACACACCAAACCAAAAAGAAAAACAAACAGCTTAAAGAGGATGGAAGGAAAGATACAAGGAAAAGACATGATTATTTCAAACACACCAAAATTCAAAAGTAATTTCTAGGAAAAATTAATTTAACACACAAGACCACAGAGACAGTATTTTTGGCCTCCTCAGTACATGAATTCCTGGAGTGGGACCAGTGGAGAGTGACACAAATTACTAAGGGACTGGAGATTCCCTCTTATGAGGAAAGGCTGAGGGACCTGCGCCTGTTCAGACCCAGGAAGAGGCAGCTGAGAGGAGACCTCATCAAGGTTTATTGATGTCTCGAGGGAGGGTGTCAAAGTATGGACCTGGCTCTGCTCAGGGGTCCCCATCAATGGGACAAGAGACAACGCACAGAAACTGATGGAGGACAAGAAGTTCCACCTGAACATGAGAAAGAACTTCTTTACTGTGCAGTGACTGAACACAACAGATTGCCCTGAGAGATTGTTGAGACTCCCTCAATGGGGGGTTATTCAGGAACTTTTTGGATGTAATTTTGTGCAATGTGTTCTAGGATGACCCTACTTGAGTAAGGCAGTTGGACCAGATGACCCGCTGTGGTCTCTTCCAACCTCACCTGTTCCGGGTTTCAGTAATTCTGTGACACTGAGGATCACCACTACTATCCCAAGAAGCAGCTACTGAACACCCAAATCTGTCACTCTGTTTAACCAAACAGAGACTACTGTTTGATATTTTGATTTCACATACCAAGAGTCACAGGACAAGGCCTTAGAGTGGTAACCACATATGAATTCTTACACTGATAGCAGGTGGTGGACTTGTGATTCATTTACAGTTCTGTGAAGACATTCACCCTAGAATATTCATTCTTAGCAACCTTGAATTGGCTGGGAGCCATTTTTGGCCAGAATGTAACTGAGGAATGATAGAACTTAATAGTGTCTTGAGGACAATAAAATGTCCACTATTAGATCACATTGCCTTCTTCCTGACGTTTCTATCCCTGAAGGAGGATGCAAAGAGCTGTCTACTATGTCAACCTTACTCTACCAGTTCATTCCTTTCTCCTATGAAGTCCCTGTCTTGTTCCTCTACCTCCTTTTGTGATGTTCTGCACCGCCTGACCAGAATAAAGGTGCACTAGGGTACTGTTTCCATTTATAAGCTGTTTTATTCCTTCTTAATGAAAAGTTTGATATAAAACAAGATACAAGTCAGACGAGTAAGATGATTTGTAGAAATTGCAGCAGTGCCTAAGATGGCAGTGGTCTCCACATACACATTTCTATTGTTACAGAGTGATAACAAAATGACTAAAATTCATCAAGTGCCTCTATAAATCTCTTTACCGAAACAGCAGTGCAGGAGCCTCCCAGGAACTGTAACACGACAGATGAAAAAGCTTAATCTCTCCCCACACTAGCCTTCAGCTAGACCACCACTGTAGGTGGTGCTGTGAGAGGAGTCGATTGGCATTCGGGTCTCTACAGGGGGAATAAGTAACAAAAAATTACCATCCTTCACTCCCCTGCCCCCACCAACCACTCAAAAGTAATTTTTAGAGCTGCTTAAATGTTCAAAATAAGGAAAATCTTATTTCTATGTCCTCCCCTTTCCCAAGAAGGAAATCCATAGTGGAATTATTCAGTTCATAACACAGATTTCAAGTTTTCACTGTGAAAGCACTAAAGGAAACACAAAGAGAGAGGAAAACAACAACAACAACAAAAAGAAACCAAAACAAAATCAAAACAAAACAAAAAGGAAAAAAAAAGGAAAAAAAAAGAAAGAGAAAGAAGAAAAAAGAAAAATCTCAGAGTAAAAAAAGCAAACAAAAAACAAAAACAAAAACAAACCAGAGGAAAAACCATTAAGATATTTTAAAGAACAAACATTGCAACAGAAAGATTGCAAATGTCTACAAAATGTGTATGTGGACAAAAGGAAGGTACATAAGCAAGCAAAGATAGAGTAATTATTCTACATCTTCAAGGATAGATACAGACATTATGATTAGAAAACTGCTGCAGGGAAAACAGGGTTAATACAGGATATGCAGTAATTAGATACGGTGAAACCCTTTCTTTGGACAAAAAATGGAGTTCTCTGCAGAACAGGAAATCGCTAGAAATATCACTTGGTTTGATTTTTTTTGTTGAAAATGGTAAGTAACTCTTCTAAATTAGCTTTTTTTTTTTTTTAATTAATATATCCATATATATTTTGTTCCACACCAACAAATCTTTTTGAACTATATTTACATATGGATAATTCCTAAACACGTTTCCATATAGACACCAATCAGTTTCTAATTGGCTTCTGAAGGTTTCTTTTCTAGAGGCAGAATTGATTTCTAGCCTCAGAAAGAGTTCTGGTGTCGGAACAGTCTAGCAAAGAATGGACCAGAATTGTTTTCAATGAAGAAATTCTTTGCTGTGAAATCCAGTCCCTGATGGAAAGGATTATCTACCAGCATAAACTAGATGTCTCTCTAATGATGTTTTGATTTCATACAGTACTCTTTATCAGAAATCCCAAGAGCTGCCTGAAGAAATCACTTAGCTTGCCTGAAACCAGGAACATGTATATATACAAGTAATTAAGTTTTAGTTTAAATCTTAGTTTTATTGTCTTATTTTATTGTCTTGTTTTGTTGGGTTTTATTTAAAAGAAAAGAGAGTGTATTTTACATTAATTGGTCTTATACAGAATATAAAACCTTCACCACTGTGTACCCATTATTGTCCATTAATTGCCTTCCCATCTAATCTCTCATATTTTGTTTACTTCAGTGGTAGTTATTTGTGTCATGTGATCTTATGAGGAACTTATGAGGTCTTATAAGCAACTCCCCACAAGTGAATGATTCTCACCTTATTTGAACCTTCTTGATTTCAATCACATTTTGTCCAGAAATGATACATAGAAAAACTTGAAAACTTACAGTGCCTCATTCTGAGGAAGCCTCCTTATATCTAATAATGCTCCCTGGCGATATGAAATCAAGCTTGTCATTCACTGACATAATAAATGAATTGCAATAGTAAAGAAACTGCAAAGCTATGCAAAAACCTCATCATTTTTCATCCATTTGTCTTCACCAACACTCCTCAAAGGGCCAAGAAACAGATCTGAATGTTTTCCTTATGCATTTTGCAGAGGTGTATTTGAAAAGTTCATTAAGAAACTCAGAACCAGACAAGCTGGTTGACAATGCTTACCTCATTCTTGACTTGAGGTATGCTCTGTTTACTCACGGGAGCACATTTGCTTGTAGAAACTGAAAGTCTTTGGTGGAAATTCTAAAAGAAGTGAAAATCAGGAGTGAAATAAAAAATTTGACAAAATCTTCTTGGTAGATCCTAGTTCCCAGTCAGTATTATGCATCTTAATAAAACAGGCTGCTGCAGTCTCACATAAACTGTTTTCTGGTGTGTAAGAAGAGAACCATGTCATATAAAAAATGTCAGCCTTTACCTTGAATATCCTATACCCAAGGATATCTAAGCCTCCAGAATGAAAATTTGTATTTAAATTGCTGAACAATTTTCTTCATTCCACACCTATGTGTCATACACTATTAGACCAACAGTTTTCATGAATTCACAGGTTTCTCTTTCAATAGATAAAACAAAAAACCCACAAAAAACCCAAAAAAGCCAAGAATAAAACAAGCAAACAAGCAAGCAAACAAACAAAAACATCAAAAAACCCCACCAAAACTAACCACCCACCCACCCAAACAAACATACAAAAAAAAAAAAAAAAAAAAAAACAAACCCCCCCCCCCAAAAAAAAAAAAAAAAAACCCCCAACACCCACAAGCAAAATGAATATCTGCTCATGACCAGGAGAAATTTTAGGAATCAGACTTAGGAGCAATTCTCTTCTCATCACTGGATATGGGTAAGTAAGAGTTGCTTTGGCTACAGCTGGGGTTGGGGTTTTCTTTGTAGGGTTTTGTTTTGTGATTTTGTTTTTGGTTTTTCTTTTTTTTTTTTTTAATTTGTTTGTTTGTTTATTTTATCAATGTCTTTAAATGTCTGAAGGAAGAGCGTCAAGAATATGGAGTCAGGCTCTTCTTGGTGGTGTCAAGCAATGGACAAAAATTGGAACACGGGAAGTTCCAGCAGAATATGAAGAACTTTCTGTGAGAGTGACTAAGCACTGGAGTAGGCTTCCCAGAAAGGTTTCTGAGTCTCGTTCCCTGGAGATATTAAAGAGCTGTCTGGACACAGTCCTGAGTAATGTGGTTTGGGGGACCTTGCTTGCATAGGGTGGTTGGACCAGAAGACCTGGTATCTTGAAGTTTTACTGATTCTATTATGCTGTAACAATTGTTATGGCAAGCTGGTTTTTTTTTTTTTTTCTCTCAGGCAGCCAGTGATAAGACAAGAAGACATACCCTCAAGCTGCACCAAGGAAGGTTCAGACTGGGCATCAGGAGGAATTTCTTAATAGAAAGACTTGCAAAGCATTGGAATGGGCTGCCCAGAGAGGTGTTGGAGTCACCAGCCCTGGAATTGTTCAAGAAACAACCGGACATAGCACTCAGTGATATAGTCTAGTTGGCAAAGTGTGAACTCAATGATCTCAGAGGTCTTTTCCAACCTAAATGACTCAGTGATTCTGTGAAATAAAAGACCCATTTGTTTTTGGGATAAATGGTGCAATTCTTCATGTTTTGGAAACACATAATAACTCAGAAATAAAATAATCTGTTATTAAATTACACACCTAGAGTCCTTAAAATAGCCCCAAGATCTATTATTGTATTTTAAAGTAGATAATGTCGGAATGAACAGATTTAGAGATATTGTCTTAGACTATTTGATGTCTATATTAATTAATAAACTCTAACAAAGTACATAGACCAAATTTAGCACGGTGCTTATGATCTTGGCTGCCCAGTTTAGTGCTAGCACATACATACCCTGACCTTCCACCACTTGGGTTCTCTAGTTAGATCTCAAGGCTACTGTAAATGCTAAAATGAAGCACAAGACCATCACTGAGAAATTTGTTGCTGTTCTGCTTTTAAGGTATCTATTTTTCACGATGATGGGACATCAGGGAGAACATGGAGACAGCTGGGGTAGACCTTTTACAGCACGTTTTTTGAAGTGAGCATATTTACTGTACATATCAGTCATAAAAATGTGTTCCTGGAGTGTCACAGACATCCTGGCTGGAGAGAGTTGAACAAAGTATGTGTATATAAAATGGGAAAAAGCAGATAGAAAATAGAGAGAGTAGTAATGTAAAATTAATGACTGACATGGCCATAAATCCACAGTAACAGAAGCAGTAATAGACCCTCTCCTTATTTACAAGTTTGATGGCATCCCTATTGACTATTGTTTCATAGACTTTCCCCTTTCACTTGTCTCTGGAAGAAAATACAGAAACAAGTGAATTTCCTGGACCTACTTTTCAAAATTTTAATGGAATTTTAACTGTTGATAATGATCACTCTATGCATGTGGGGAGATATTTTTCTGTTTTGTTTCATTCTGTTTTCTTGCTTTTTTTCATTCTGTTTTCTTGCTTTTTTTCTGGAATAGACAGTTTGAGAGATCTTTCTCTGATTCTTTCTGTGCTTCCAAGAAAGTGAAGATCAGGGCATGACCTCCAAAGCTTCTCATATATTATCTAAGCCATAAGGTCTGGGCGTGTCTTATATAAGGGTAAGGCAACATCATAAGAATTTTAAGGATATGGCTAAATAGTTCCCTGAAAAAATCTTAAAAGGTCTCAACTTTCAAAAGACATTAAACAAGGTTTGTGCATTACAGTGGTGACTGTGACACAGCGACCATGGGTACAGATGTTGAATTTAAATATGCCTTTTAGGTAAAAAAATCTCTATGGGCAGATTCTTACTCCAAGATACAAAATTAAACTTAAATAATCAACAGAGGAGCTCAGATGTCTCACAAAAGTTCAGATGAATGATGCTTCAGAGTTGCACATGTTTTCTTCAACTAAAAAGTCAGACTAAGGCAGTCTTAAAAAGCATCTAATCAGCTTGAATACTTGAAGTAGTCTTGAGAAAACAAATAAAAATTACTCTGAATCCATTGAAAAAGACCCAAAATTTTTGTTGTGATTAATCATCTTTATTTTTAGT
>JAWWEU010000091.1:67039427-67056522 GCA_035583155.1 Acropternis orthonyx
GACACAGATACAGAGTAAGTGACCACTCACTGAGATGTTCTGACAACTTTTGACTGTAGGTGAGAGGCAAACATAAGTGTTTAAATAGATATATAACTCTCTTAATGCACTGTTTGTTCTCTTTTAGAACATTATTAGGTTATTTTCTCAGACCAATAAAGCTGGAGATAAATACAGTTTATTCATTTCTAACTTGGTCATTACAGAAGGCAACTACTTCTCATAACCTTTTCCTGAAACAGCAAAAGTGGTTTATTCACTTACTATTTTCAAAATTTTCATTACATCATAACAACCCTAAGGTTTTGTCCCACTGAGATTTTGAAGGAAGACAAGAAGACTGATCTTGTCAAGGTCTGAATATTCAAACTGCCAAATAAAATGACTCTAGGAAAAGCCCCTTCCCCAGTTACTTCAACTCATGGAGGAATTTTCCATTACAACTCTGAACCTGATGCAATTTTTATGCATTATAAGGCCACACTCTATCAATTTATTGCCCCTCAAATGAGTGCATTAATATTGATGGCAGCTGAACACATTGCAAACATGTTCTGCCCATTAATGCCCTAGAACAGAGTCATTATCCCATTTCAGTCCCACTGCAATGGTTGGACTGATTGGTATACAGAAGAATCTGAAAAACTCAGATGCAAGTATATTCAAGGATCAGGGCTCATATCCACCAGAAACAGTCAGATCTGCCAAAGGTTCACAGTCCATAACTTCTTCCTGACATCTTGAGATTCATAGCCATAAAGAATAATTCACCCAAAAATAAATTTGAGGACTGCTGTGATGGTATTTACGGGTGTACACACTTCCTTACCTCAATGGAAACATGCCATGAAGTACCCAATACCCATTATCCACATATTCAGGAGAGAAATGAAAGGATATTCAAGTGTGATTTCCCACTACTCCAGTTTTCCTACTGAGCTCTGCAAATGCTTGCTTGGTGCCCAGTAGCCTGAGAGGCTGTAGTAATATCCTGAAACTCTTCTGAACAGCTGTCTATGAAGTGTCACACTTACTGGGCTTCCATTTGGAGAAGAATAGGAGGCAATTTCTGGAAACATGAGAGGCAAATCTATTCCCTCTTCCTTCCCTTTTTTTCCATCTTGGTGCCTCGGGTTAATAAAAAAACTATAGTCCTGAATGTTACAGAGAGTTAAAGGACTGTAATATCAGCAATTGCATGTAATTTCCAAATACTGAAATATTTCATTCTGGAACTAAACACTGCCAGAGGAAATCACCTCTCTTCTTCTTTCTTCCCCTTGCCTGAAAAGTTCAGATATTATGTATATGCACTTACGTACCTATTTGTCTCTCTATATAAACTATCTAATGGCACAATGCTTATGTTACATATGCATGTAACAGAATTTTAAGTATAAAAATTTGTTGGGTTCAATTTTTTTTAAGCTATCAAATGAAAAACTAAATGAATGTAATATTAAATTAATTAAATAATGCAATTACATTATTGCTTGCTTGTTTGATTAAAGGTGTGTGTGGGAAGGGGTTTGTCACCATTTTTGTTTGCAATCTTAGTTAAAGAATTTTATTCCTGGGCTTCCTGAGGGGGTTTTCTGAAGTGCAAAAAACTAAAAATAAAACTGTTAATTACATGAAATAAAAAGCTGATGGAAAAAGAATAATAATAATAAAGTGAAAAAAAAGACTCTGAGCTTGAAGAATTAGGCACTGTCTATAACTACTTCAAGAACAATGAATTACATTGGGGTCATAAGAATGTCTCTGACCACCTGTTTATGTTGGCAAAAAAGGTACCTCTTATTTTCTTGGCTATTCTTGTTTTTATTGCCTCGAGATAAAGCTACAGTTATGTGCTGTAGTCAGAGAGATACCTTTGACCTGAGAGGGACTGAGCTCTGGTGTGGAGTGCAGTGATGAATGACAGAGGATGCTGTACTCTCTTGTAGAGTCCCAAACCAACACCCACAAGTAGCTTACAACTGATTTGGAGAACTCAGACCATTTTGAACACCAAAATGTACATAACTTCACCTGTAAAGTCAAACCCCTATAGTCCTGCGTTTGCAGCCCCTTCCTGGGTAAAGTGAATTTTGCAGGTTTTACATAATCAAATCTTGAATGCATCATTACCTAATTTGAGAGACCATTGCTCTGTACGTGACTTGGGATCAAAAGGACTCCTCTTATATATAGACATCATGGTTAATCACAAATAGGACCGTCCAAGTTTCTCAGCTGGATACTCAATCCATTCCTGTATGACATGAATTCCACCTCCTTCACAGTGCACCACAATGCTCATCTGTCCCCTCAGGTAACAGTGAGAGCAAATAATTATGAAGTTTTTAAAACTGATACTTGTTGCTGTGGGAGGTGGGGATTTGGGTCTGTAACGTTTATTAGTTAGAGGGAAATATTTAATATTTAATTAGGTAGGAGGTTTTTGTGGTTTTTGTGGGGGATTTGGGGTTATTGATTGGTTTGTTGGTTGGTTGGTTGGTTTTGGGGGGGTTTGTGGGTTATTGTTTTTTTTTTTATTTTTTTTATTTTTATTTTTATTTTTTTGTTTTGGTTTGTTTTGGGGGGGGTGGGGGTGGGGGGTTTGGTTGGGGTTTTTTTTTGTTCTAGAAAGTACCTTGGGTTTAACATAGGCAATTACCACTTGAAGTAGGAGAAATAAAAAGAATCGACTTTTCTCAGCTGCAATGTGAAGGCAAGAAAAGAATTTAAATCATTAACACTGTTGCACTGTGCCCATTAACTACTATTTTAATGTTGTCTCTCTTGTTTATCAGTACTGCTAATTATGAAGTATTCTTTGTGGAGTGCCATCAGTGCGCTCAGCGTTGTAATCAAGCAATCAAGTCTGAGCTGGGGAAGGATGTGCTCAAGTTGGAAAAATTATCTGTAAAACAGAATGGGAATTTGGAGCCACCTATTCCCCTGTTCTAAAGCTTCGGGCAGAACTTCCACCGGAGACCAACAAGGAACCATTGCAGGTGGTCTCATTAAGATCTCAAGTCAGCAAAGCACTTAAACATGTGATAGAGTCAAAAGGATTTAATCACTCACTTGAAGTGCTAACTGAGGGTCTAAATCAAGAACAATGTATTTTATGGTCTATTTCTTTGGAATATTGTCTTTTCTGAACTGAAGAAGGGGAAGAGTTCAGACTTTCCTTGAAGTTAATTATGCTAAGTATATTATCCCACCTTCTAGCAAATCCAGCAATAAAGGTAACTGAGTTGCTTGTCAAGCTATCAGACTGGTACCAAAAAATAACCTTTTTCTTTTTTTTTTTTTATTTCAATGACAAAATACAAATATTGTGCTTTAAAAAAGAAGACAAATTTTTCCTTTACTTAAAAATAAGTCAGTTGAAGCCCATTGGCCAAAACAATATTTTTACTCTAGTAAATTTCTTTTATTCAGCATAGTTTAAACTTCACCTTTATGCAAACCCGTACTTTGCAATTACTCCTAGTTACATCTTCCTTTCCTGTACTACAGTGTCTCCAAATGGAGACAACTGATGTCAGTGTTCTTTGCAATGCAGTCAGTTCAACAGAGCTGAGTGTTATAGAAGAAACATGACTGATATTAAATAAATAAAGAAATAAATAAGAACTAAGATAAATAAATAAAAAAATAAAACAGAAAAGCAATTCAGAACAAATTGATTGGGAGGAAAAAGGCCCTTAATTTAAATCTTAGTAAACCAGGTGTTATTTATAAATTTTTCCTTAGGCAATTTAATCACTTCTCAATAACAAAACTGATTATTTAGTCACAAACAGTTCTGCTCACAGTAGTCACTTTTATTAGTAAGATGGAGTCTGATCTGATTAGAAAACAAACTTCAGGGACGTCTCCTATTAGCTCCCATTCATCTCAGCAACAATTTAAAGTGCTGCTGATGCCTGATTAAAAACCAAAAAGAATCTAACATCAAAACTCCACAGTGGAACATTCTACAAGCAATGTTACTAATCTATCAGCCATTTATTTTCCCCCCCTTACTCTCAGTTACTCAAAAGGTAAAGATTTGCAGATGACAAGGCTGTCAATGTTGCATCAGAGCAAAATTAAACATGATGAGCAGCTGCTTGGAAAGGAAATTTGCATTATGTAGGAGGCATGCAAGTCTTACGTCAAGGTTTAAATGAAAATGCTATATAAACTAAGCTTATCATGGAAATACTGACCAATACAGTCTCAATGCTAGTACTGTCTTTCTTTCCTTGAAATATTGTTTTAAAATCAAGCAAACTGCCAGGGACAAAAAAATCAAAAACAAAACCAAACCCACTAGGATCTGTAGCAGGTGGAGTACCAAAAACACAGTCACAGTTCCTGCTGCTGTCTCACTGACAGCACTATTTGCACCCTTGAGCATGCGCATTTTTGAAATATACCTTCAATCTCCTGTTTGTAGTATTTATTTTCTCTTTTCTCTGCTGATTTCAAACATAGGGGACTCCTGAGCAAAGTGAAGTAGTGTTAGCAGGTGGGCATCTGGTATACTGACAGCAAGGAGTAAGGGGAAGCAGATTTCATGGAACTGACAATTCAAAAAAAAAAAAAAAAAAAAAAAAAAAAAAAAAAAAAAAAAAAAAATTCGGGGAAGGGAAGAACAAGACAGAGATGTGAAGGCATCACAACTTGCTGAAGATTTCATGAGAAAGGAAGATGCAGAATCTGTATCTTCTCGATGAAGGATTTTCTCTTTGTATCTGTGTACTCCAAAGAAAACATAAGTCACTGAGCCACATCCACACCCATTAATTAAATGTCCAACTTTTCTCACAGATTCAGCAGTTTGCATGAAAGGCACAGAAGAGCACTGCCAGCACAGGGCTGCTCCTCCTGATGAAAACACTTTTAGCTGGGATTTGGCAGAAAAGCAGCCAGGAGCAGAGCTTGCCTCTCCTCCCATCCATGAAGCAGCTCTTTGGGGTACAATGCTGCCTCTTGACCAACTGCTTGTAACCACTTTCATCCTCACTCTGGTACCCAGTTAAGTACCTTGTTAGCCACACACCTGCAGTGCCTTCACCCAGAGGTCACTAAATCTCATGGGCCTGATTCTCCCATCACTGTTTCAGCCCCAGCCAAAGATCAATCCATTAAATCAACAGCTTTAGAGGAGTCTAAATAAAAGGCGAACAAGGTGATCTGCAACATTAACCCTTTTCCTCTCTGTTTTTCCATCATATGCACCCTTTGGCCATCTGTCACCGCTGTGAAAGTAATTAGCTAACAGGAAGATTTCTTCTAATCAGGGCTGGGCCACAGCAAAAGCGAGAACAAATGCAACTCTCAGGCTATTGTAGTGTTTCTCCAAATCCTTCTGGGGCTGTTACATCTCAGGAAGGGTAGTCAGGAAACTTGACTGATGTAGTAACAGAATCAGCAGTATGCTAAAAGTTGTGCATCTAAATAAGTCATTCATGATGGCTGCTTTGTGTTTTGGCCTCATCAAAATTCAGGCCTATTACAGCATGGGGAGAAAAGCTCTGGGAAGTGAAATGAGAGCTGGGAGAGACAAATGTAAATAGAAAATGTGTTTCTGAATTGTGCTGCAGGGACTAGTCTGAATATAAGCTACTGGTAAATGATGGTGTTTCACTCAAAGAAGGATATTGTCCAGTGGTGCTAATATAAAGAAATAAAGTTTCAAAGAATTATCACAGCATAATATTGACTCAAAAGCATTGTCTCCAAGACTGAAGCTAAAAGAAATCTCCTCAAGAGAGGTGTATATGTAGCTATGAAAAGATAACAATACCACCTACATTTCGGGACCAATATTGCACTAACTTTTCATCTCAGTAAATTCAGTGTTTGATGCAGTAAAGTCCCACACTTGGCTCAGGAGGACCAGGAGGAATATAATACATTTTAAAATTTCTGGCACGGAGGATGTCTTGAATTTAAGAAGAATAGATAGCACAAATAATGCATACATTTAGGGAGAGCTGAAATAATGAGCATAAACTAAGACTTTTTAACATGCAGCAGGGTGGTGTAACCCTTAGATATACATTATTCTCACACTTATAAGCAAAAAATGATGCTGAAAATATGGTGGAAAAGAACATTTATGAAGTATACTAGTCTTTAGGGAAAGAGAGACTACTCAAACCCTCACTACAAAGCAGGCCATTCTCACAGTGTTTATATCTTACCATACAGACCTCAAAAAAGTTTAAGGCATTTGGATGAAGAATGCTACCCCATAACTTTCCACTCGAGCCTTCTGAGAGACCCTTGTGAGAAACACAAGCTTCAGTGTCCTGTCAAGGATGCTGTTGCTTAATAATCAAAGCTTTGGATATAACACTTTTAGGATCAAATCTAGGCCATGTCTGCTTTCCTGAGGTCACTTAGAGAACGCCACACCACACTTTATACAGACCTTAAGAACATGCCTGATGTTTCTTATTTCTACAGTTCTGTGGAGTTGTGAATATTCTTCCATTCAGGCAAGTAAAAGACAAACTGAGGTAGGATTATTTGACACCAGTTCAGTTCAGGTTTGGCTGTTCCACTGCCAAGTTCTACAGAATCAGAAGAACTGGTAACAGTACCTACACATATCACTGTAGTGTTAATTAACTAGAAAGGAATAAAATGAGTGATGCATTCTCTTGAGCTTTGATGATCATGTGAGCAATTAATTAGTGTCTACAGAAACACCAAAGGTGTGGTTAATTTGGAAGCAGAGGGATTTTTTATCCAGGTAAGACTGAAAAAGACACAGGACTAAAAGGAGAAAGAAACAAGGGTAGACCAGCCTGAGAAGTTATTTATTTAGCTTTATATACATACAAAAACTGCTAACTTTATTAATTTAGATTGCTGTCAATTGCAAACTCCTTGGACTGTTATAGTGATATAGCTGCTTTTATGAAAAAAACAAATGACTGCAGTATGCTGACACCCTTGTGACTGTTCCCTGCTTCACTTCTGGATTTTTTTATGGTCATAAGCAAATCAGTAGGACTGGTCTTGCCCAAATAGTATAGGTTAGATCCAGTCTTAAATCTTGGAACCCATACAATGTCATGTCATTTTCACTAGAGAATGGGTGTGATAAAAATATCAGTTGGTAATAGGTCTATTCCACCTCTGATTCTTTCTATTCCACCAATGATTCTTTTTGCTAATTTTTTTTATTATGATTCCTTTTTTAAAAATTATTATTTATTTTTTATTTATTTAATGTTTATCACAAAATGAAAAGCTGCATTTAGGACAAGACAGCTTTTCTCACAGACTTCTGCTGCCAGTATTCTTATGACTGATGCTATTTTTTTCTCATTATATTCAGTGTATCTGAAACTAAGCTCCACTACAAGTAACTAGCCTATGGCAGTGAGCAGAGGAAACAGCATTTTCAGTAAGCTAGAGAAAATTCATGTAAAAATGTAAGCTGAAGTTATTAAGTTGGTTGTTGATGCAGTAGAAGTACTGAAGCTGGCTTATTTAGACAGTTGGCTGTGGTCAAATTAAGCACGCCTAAAATTTGAATAGAACCACAACTTAAATAAAAGATGACAAACAATTATATCCTATGTTTACTTTTGTGCTAAGGAGAACTGTGACATTTCATTCTGAGTAGCTTCTTAAGCAATGAAAGGATGTGAAAAATTCTATTCCCCTTTTGCTTGAAGTTAAGGGTGTATGAAGTTGATGCTTTATCTCAGAAGCTTCCTGTGATGTGGTAATGCAAGAAAAAATCTTTTCTACTGTGACCATCTCACCCATCTGTTATGTTGTTGCTTGCTGTATGCACAGAGGTTTTCAAATTCTTCCCTGAGGACTAGGCTAATGCTGAAGTTCTTGTGTACCACGTGTCCAGGCAAACTCTGTGTCCCTAATTCAATACAGAAACTAAAGAGAGAGAGAGAGAGAAAGAAAAGAAAAAGAAAGAAAAGAAAAAGAAAAAAAAAAAAAAGAGGGGAAAAAACCAGAAAAAAAAAAGGCAGCATAAAACAAAATCTCAGGTTTATCTACTTTTATTTGGTGGGGGAAAAAAGCTACATCGTTTTCACAAAAGTTGCATCCCACTTTCATTCAGGCACAGGCAGTCCATAATTCCATGCCACTTTAAGTCAGAAATTTCATCATTTTTACATCTCTTCCTTTAGGTGTTGGAGGTCTTTTTCTAATTAGTTCCATAGACATCATTGTTATCCAGCAGCAATTCAGAATCTGAAAAAAATCCCAGCATTTTAACTGGTGGATTTCATCTAAGGTTTGCCTTACAAATAGCTCTGAAAATAGCTAATGGTTTTCTCTGTTTATGTATTTATCGATGTGAATGATATAGCTGAAAATTGCACATCAATTCACTTTAAGATATGCTATGGTGTGATGATTGTAACAAAACTGCAAAATTACCCCCTGTGTTTCTTGTGTGTTTGCTGTTGGTTGGTTTGGTTTGGTTTGGTTTGGTTTTTTGAGGGGGATTTGGGATGGGCAGGATGTTTTTTAGTACCACATTTCAGTCAAAAAATTAAAGATTGACTGTATCCCATCATATAGAAGTATAATTTGCTATAAGTAAATACAACTCAAGGTACGGCTCAGAAGTCAGATGTGGTTTACTATACAGACACCTGTTAACTGACAATGAGAGTTGACATTACTATAATGGAAATGCCCAGTGTATGTTTATGGAACATTAATTCAGCCTATAATATTGCAGCCATCAAAATCTACTGATGTAGATTCTATTTCAGACATTTTCCTTCCCCTTCCTTGTAATTCACTTTGAGGGTTTTTTGTGTCAGAGCTTTAAAAGGAGATTAGTTAAATGTCCCATTTGAACTATTTTCTTTGTCTTTACAGTATTTGTCTTAATGAGTCAGGGTGAGCATCTCAGTCTTTTCAGAAAAACAGACTCCATGAAAATATGAATTGTTTAATGCAATAGGCTTCTTCTCTCTAGTGAGAGGAACAGGGCTGAGATAACACCATATAAACTGCCAAAAGATTCCCGTAAGTGGAGGATGCTCACAGACTTTTCTGGTTCCCTAGGGAGAGATTTGAATAATGCAAGGTTAAGGGGCTTGGCATATTACCTCAGGACAGCTGTTCTAGTCCTGCAGAACAACATGAAATAACCACAGAGGCAGACTGGGATGGGAGGTGTTATCATACAAACAACGCTTGTCTCCCTGCTATAACAATGAGCACAAGGTGCAATGCTGGGACAGATGGATAGTGAGAAATCAGGAGGGAAAAGCATGGATGATAAACTGGAACTGAGGGAAGGCTAGACAAAAAGCAAAGGTATGTGTCACTCATGACACTAAAATGGTGATCTTGAGTTCTGGTGACTATTTATCCTCTTGACTGATGTTGTGATGAAATCAGACCAGTCAGGGACAAAGAGAGATGTCAGGAAGACATTGGTCACTTAAGGACTGAATTAGTGCTCAGGGGACTCAGTTGTGCTGTGCTTCAGAAGTACAGACAAAAGGCTGAACATGCAGTGGTGAACTGAAGTGAAGCCTTGGAGGTGGGGGCAAGGAAAGCAGCTGAGAGAAAAGGAGCAACTGTGTTAGCCAGGTGGCCTGTCATTACTGACACAGAGGTTATGGTAGTCATCACAGATTTTCAGCCTCACCCAACGGAATTTAGACACCTCTAATAATACAAGGTGCTTATTTATAACATATTGATTTTATACAGATAAATGACAATTTTCTAAGTACATTTTGATGGGTAGAAGGTTTTCTATGTCCCATCTGCCTTTTGAAACCTAGTTTCTTTTCCATCTTTAATTCTTTCCTTGTAGCAGCTTACCCCTATCTACTGTCTCTCTCTTTCACAGGTTTCACATAAGTCTTCTTGGGTCATTACATGTAAATTTTTATCTTGTAAGTTTGTCCTTCTATACTCCTGACTTTCATAGATTGTTTTTAATTTTCACAACTTTCTCTTCACCTTTCTGCCTTGAAGATGCTGTGTGATCTCATAAAGACAAAAACTTGTCATCTTTATGTTTGATCATGTGAAAACTTCATGAATGTTTATCAATACGACATTTCTGTCATAGATCCATCATGTTACAACCACATTTCTGTCTACTTTTCTGTCTTGCAGATATAATTACATGTTAAGAAAACCATGATACTGGAGGATGTTATGCTTTGAATAAGTCTGTTTCCAGTACTACTTATTTATGTTAAAAAGAAAAAAAAATGGTGTGACTGTCAGTCAACATAAGGTAGCAAAACTACCTTGCCTTAGAGCATTTGAAATTTTGACCCAATACTATATTAATTTCATGGGAGTTTCAAGACTTTTACAAGGGTCTTACTTCAGAAAATAAGGTCAAAACTCTAAAGTTAGTGACACTCATTTTTATTAGATAAGCCTGATGGTCCTTATTTGAGCCCACAGAGAATGACTATCTTATTCCAGTTTAAAAAACAGAAAATAGAAGAGTACCTTCTCCATGAAAAAGTCTCACTGTATAAAAATATTCAGAAGCCATCAGCTTATGTGATGTGAAAAGTAATTAAATGCAACAACAGCATGACATCAGCAGCGGATAATTTTCAGACTTTAAATGTCATTCCTTTTAAACTCAAGAGTTGTTTGAGGTTTTTGTCTCCATTTCACAAGATAAAGTACAAAACATTGTGACATGCTTAATATTTCTTCCGCCAAGCCGTCCATTCTGATTTCATTCTCACCCGTTACAGAGTTGTTGATTTCAGCCTGCATTTGGCTGCCAAAAATGCGATTGCACACGCAGCACCAAGAACAAAGTGAAAATGAATTATGCATTGGGAAGGAAGTTACATTTGAGTCAAAAAACTTAAGACTTCAGCACCTCCAAATTACAATATAATTTAGGAGGGAATACGTTTAAAGAGATAGCAACGGACTGAGGCAAGAGAGGGTCAGCCATGTCGAGGTTTAATATAATTTACAGTAGCTTTCAATTATTTATTTTTAAGAAGCCACTGAGCACACTGGATCTTTTCAGTGGTAATGTCAAAATATGGATATTGGAAAAAAGACATGAATAATAGTGTCAGGTTTTTATGCATGATAATGGTATATGGGGACATTTAAAATATGGATCGCTCACCAGAGCAAAAAGCGCATGTCATTTATTCTGAAAATACATGACTGTATGCTTAGTGGCTCTTCTTCTGTACTATAAAAGTTTGCTGAATTTGATACTTTTCTTTCTTCTTTTCCCTTTTGATTTAAAACATTTTGCTTTGAAACAATGGCCAGTAAGTTCAGATTTTATTCCCACTCAGAATAAAAGAAAGCCTTTTAAAACTGTCAGCTCATGCAATCAGCAATGTTTTGGGTTTTATTTATCTGTTTGATAATATTATATTTAAAAGAAGAGTGTGGCTTTTGAAACAGTAGAATGATGTTTGGGAGATCTATTTTCACTTTCTTGGAATATGTCTTTCATAGGAATGGGCAAGTTACTTCAGCACTGAATCCACAAAGTGCTTTTTGATTTTGCGAATCTCTACTTAATATTTGCCTTAATATTATAAACACCACAATAACTGAAACTTTGGGTTTTACCTGCAGATAGATGCAAAATAAGGGGGTCCTATGGACATTCACCCAGGATTCCAACCTGTGCCCAGACCCCAGAAGGATTTGAAAACCAGGAAATGTACTGAGGTGCCTCCAGCCACCAATCCAGACAGAAACAGATCTCCTATAGCTTCTGCATCATATCTGTCTAGCTCAGACAGATATTAAATGCTTTAAGGCAGACATTTAAACAATTTTATTTACTCACCTGAAATCTAGATAAATGTAACCTGTCTATACTGACGATTCTGCTGAGCTTTTTCAGATGGTGCTTTTAGGACCAGCCTTACACAGAAGACTCTGGGGGACAACAGAATCTAAAAGCGAGTCTCTAGAGTAACAATATGCTTTTTCCCTTGGGTTGCCACAGGCATTTTGCCTACGCCCTACCCATATGGTTGTATTACTGCTGGGTGCCAACCTATTTGGACTCAGAGGTTGAGCACCTGTGGCTGTGTGGTCTTCACCACAGGTATGAGTGGAAGTTATCTTTTTTTGTTAGGGTTGATCAGAAGCAGATAACCTCATATTTTACAATAACAAAAGAGAGAATTAATGACGTATTTCATACATCAGGAACTGCTACCTAACACTTCTTCCTTTTGAGTTCATTGATTCCTATGCCTCTCTTTCACTGTTTTTCTCTCTTTCCTTTTTCTGCTGTTTCTTACCAAGATAGAAATGCACTGAAGAATACATGATATCACAGTGGAGATTCCCTCCTGAAGTGTGAGAGTTCTGATCTCATAAATTAAACACTTTGGGTATTTAAAGAAAGATTTTTCAAAGGATGTGCTACAACTACTGAACGCTTAAGGTAGAGTGTGTACACTTGCAATTCCATTCTATGTTGCTGTTTTACAGGGGGAAAAAAGCAACATAATATGACCTTGTGATGAATTTTAGAAAAAAATTATAATTTGCAATCTAAGGTAGAGGAAGGCAATCTACAACGGATGGGTGAATGTTTGCATTACAGTGGATAAGTGAATATTTTAGAGTGCTCATGTTTTCAGTCAACTACTCAGATTTTGACATCTGAAGATCTCATTCTTATGTATCTCTCCCCAAACATTGCTTAAAAACTCCACTTTCCTTGAAGCTATGGCATCTCTTGATAGCCATAAGAGTTCCATTAATGTCACTACTATCATTACTGCCAATACTAAGAGTACTCCTTATCTAATTAAATGTAGACCTTATCCCTGAGGTAGTGATCTTTTGGCTTTCTTAGGTAGAAAAGCACACAAATAGATACTTTTAGGTGCAATACACTTATTCTTACTTAAAAATCTAAAATATGTCAGCTGAAGGGGCTGATTTTCTTGAAGATGAGGGAGGTGATGAGTTTTGGGTGTGTTTTTGTTTTGTTTTGTTTGTTTGTGGGTTTGGAGTTTTTTTGTTGTTGGGTTTTGCTTGTTTGTTTGTTTGTTTGTTTGTTTTTAATGAAATATAAAGGCAACTTTTATACTAGATGAGGAGTAAACATAAAATATATAGACACCTAACATTACCTGAGGTGGATCATTCACTATGACTTTTTTTGAACTTAGCTGTTTCTTAGAGGTGGACTGTGCTGATTTTAAAAAGACAAGTACAAGGAGGCATTTTGTCATCTAAGAAAGCATTGACCTGAGCATTGTACTTTGGGAATATGTTTTCTTTTGAGTTTTGTCCTGTTTTTCTTTTTTAGTTGTTTTCTACTCTGGGTTTTTTTGAGAGAAAGGGACTATTTCCTGTAGTTTCAGCAGCCCTGCTGGTAGAGACAAAGGAAAACTAGAATTGTAGAAATATTTGGTGATTCAGTTCTGTGACAGTGCATGTAAATTCCTCTCATATACAAGGATAACCCAGTTTTATTTTTTGCTTTATCAAGTTAACATAGCTGGTTCATATCGCCATTAACAGATCAGAGCAGACCAAGTGACAAAGTGTGTATGAGTATAACAAGAAATCACCACCTTTCTTTTAGTCATAGAAGGGAATATACAAAGACATTGCAAACCAAAGAGGAAATAATGTACAATGCATCTTCTGAAATTCCTTATTGATTTTCTGGTATGATCTTGTCTGATATCACAACAACACAAGAGAAAATGGGAGTTATCTGATCTTTGGTTTATCTGTAGATCTCATTTCTTGGGAAAGAAAAAAAAAATGTTACAAAGGTAAGCCAAGTCCTACAGCTGAGTAGCTTCTTAACTGTTCATTCTGCACTGACTTTGTCTTATTTGTCTTTCAAGACAGTAAAGATCACAGTGTCATGAAATATTGGTCATGAAATGCAAACTATGGTGGAGTGCGGGAGTGGATTTCTTTTGGATTTTCACAGGGAATGAACACTGTGAAGAAAGGTGAAATAGTAAGAAAGGTAGGAACAAACAAGGTCTCCTCAGACCAGCTTTGCATACTGGGTAAGGGAATTCAGTACTGCCTTTGTGGCTGCCCCTACAGGCACACGGAAAAGTGAGAAAGTGAGAAAGCCTTCAAAGTGGGCAATGAACATCCACCTCACCCCGTTCCAACCCTCCTTCCTTCTTCTTCACCCCATTTCATGATAGGGAACAAACAAAAAATCCTTTAAACCAGGAAAAAACAACTTTTCGCCTTCTACCAAGACTCACATAAGAGCAAATACTGGGCTCAAAATAGAGAATTGCACTGATTGGTAGAAGGATGAGGGAAATAAACCCTTTTTCTCTTTTCAATACATTAGTCTGTTGTTCCCTTTGTGGAAAGGGAGTTAGCTGGCATCAAGCTGTTTATCTTCTTCAAACACAGATGAACTATATTTAGCCTTATTCATTAATCAGGCCAGGGGTCCTGCACCTGTGAAAAGATTGGCCTAGAAACTTGAAGTGGATCATGGCAGGAAGAATTGTCCAGATTCTTTTAAGGCAGGACATTTTAAATATTGCTGCTTAACAATACTGGATTTACTAAGGTTTGAAACAGCAGTCTGTCATGAGCATCTGCTCTGCTAGCCCAGAAAGCATGACTTTTACCAATAGCTGACCTCATGAAGCAACATTTTTAACATGGGTCCTTTTAGCCGTATACCTCAGAGACAGAGAGCTGTCCTGATGATCTTCAATCTGCATTTGGACGTGCCAGTCTATGACTTGCAAACTTCCACATTTTCCTCAGCACTCTTTCAAAACTCTTATGGTTTAATGGTCTCTCACATTCTCTTTCCTCAGGTGACTCTACCCTTCAGGAAGATTTATGCATACCTGTCAAAAACTGCTAGATTTCTATCTCTCTTTCTTTCTACCTCTCTCTCTTCTTTTTCTACCCCTGAAGTTTCAGAGCTGGTTGTCACTCTTTAACAGTTTATTTTCCATAAATACACAGTGAGCATCTCACCCTTTCCTCAACACTGGAGCACATTCTACTTTCATATGCAAATCCTCTCAGTCAACAATGTAGCAGGAATATGTTTAAACAAGAATAGAGATAGCTAATCAATGTACTTTCCTAAAATTACTTATTCCTGAGTTGCTGAGTCTGCCTTTGCTTGGTCCTTGCTCGGGTACAACTCTTATGAATGTCTGGGGAAGTTTAGTCTGTGAAACAACTGAGAGAGATATGAGTAAGAGTATTAGCATAGGATTCTGTATTAGTCTATTATATCAGAGATAACACTGGAGTGGACTCCTGAGGGTATAAATACACTGCAGGCTTCTTACTGACATCCTTCCATTACCATTGTGTATTTTCTCCAAATCAGGTGCTTGTTATAACTTGCTCTGTAAATCTGGACAGCCCCACAACACTATACAGATATTGCAGGAGTATGAAAACAGATCAGCATCTGTAGTGGGTTGACTCTGGCTGGATGCCAGGTGCCCACCAAATCCTCTCTATCACTCCCCTCTGCAGCTGGACAAGGGAGAGAATATACAGTGAAAGGTTCATGAGTTAAGGACAGGGAAAGATCACTCACTGATTACCATCACAGGAAAAAGAGACTTAGGAATATTAACTGAATTTATTACCAACAAAATCAGAGCAGGATAAGGTAAAGCAAAATAAATCTTTAAAACACCTTCCCCCATCCTCTCCCTTCTCAGGCTCTACCTCTTGCCCCTCAGCACTGCAGGGGGACAGGGAGTTGCAGTCATGGTTGTTTCATCACATGTTGTTCCAGCTGCTGCTCAGGTAGAAGAGTCCTTCCTCTGCTCCAAGGAGGGGTCCCTCCCATGGGAGACAGTTCTTCATGAGCTGCTCCAGTATGAATCACTTATCCATGGGGATCAATTCTTCAGGCACAGGCTGCTTCAGCATAGGTCCCCCACAGGGTCACAAATCCTACCAGGAAAACCTGCTCCTATGTGGGTTCCTCTCTCCATGGGTCACCAGGTCCCTGAGAGGACCCTGCTTTATCATGGGCCTCCCACAGGGTCACAGCTTTCTATGGGCCACCTCTTGCTGCAGCATAGGCTGCAAGTGGATCTCTGCTCCCCCATGGACCTCCCTGGACTGCAGGGGCACAGCTGCCTCACAATGGGCTGGAGGGGAATCTCTGCTCTGGCACCTGGAGCACCTCCTGCAACTCCTTCTCCATTGACATTTATGTCTACAGGGCTGTTCCTCTCATGTATTTTCACTCCTCTCTTCTCTAGCCACAAATACCTCTGCACTTGCTTCTGAAATGGGTTATCAGGGAGATGTTACCACCATTCCTGATTGGCTCAGCCTTGGGCAGTACTGAGTCTGTCCTGTAGCCAGCTGGAATTGGCTCTGACAGATACAGGGGAAGAGCTTCCAGCAGCTTCTCGTAGAAGCCATCCCTGTAGCCTCTCCACTACCAAAATCTTATCATGCAAACGCTATACAGGATCTCAGATCTGTTCTCCCATATTCCCATTTAATTGGTTAACTGAAAGTATTCCCATTTAAATATATTCCCTTTTGTCCTACTTATATTTATTTGAAGAGGATTCTGGTGTCTCTAGTTTAGCCAGTTATTTCTCAGATCTGCAGATATGTGTTCAGAAAAACAAACATATCACCTATTAAATGTTGAGATATAAAACCTCATTTCCAGTTCTGAAGTCTGTACAGCTTTAAGCAGTCTTATTGTGGCAAAAGGCTTTCTTATGATTTTGATTACCCAATGACCACTGAAAAGGTGTTTAATGAGTGTTTAGTATCTCTCCCATGACACAAATCTTTTCACCTACCAACAGTCTGTTACGAATTAGTTGTTCAGTTTGTATTAGTCATTGTGATGGGTTTGAGAAACCCCAAAAAAACTCAGATTAAGGTTTTAGTTTTAGATAGGCCCAAAGCCAAATATAGCCAGGCCCCAATTTCGTGGGTCATGTGGTTAGGGACAAATATCAGCTGACTTAAGTGACCAATGAGGTATTTCATGGCATCTGACATCAGCTCGACTATAAGTCAAAGAGCAGGTCCCAGTGTCTCTCTCTTCTCCCTTTGGCCGTGCTGAGAGCACCTCGCTCCTGCAGCTCAGAAAGATTAGGCCTCACCGCTCCTG
>JAWWEU010000091.1:67095420-67107067 GCA_035583155.1 Acropternis orthonyx
AGTACACCTCCTTATATTTTAAATTTAACCAAGAAATTCAAGTGACTTGGCCAGAATTGGACAAAAAGGAAATATAGGATCAAAGAAAGGGGAAAAAACAATGTATGTTAACACTTTAAGCTTTAGTTACCACATCTTCTCAATGCATAGAGGAGCTTACTCTACTTCAGTACTCTAGCTTTCATAATGTTTCAAGCTACTTCATGCTCTAAAGCATAAATTTGCTTTTTAACAATTATTGTCACTGGAGAGGAAGGTGGAGGCAAAGGCATATGAAATATTTGCATTGAACCCTGAATAAATGTTAACTTTTGCATTGATAGTTCCCTTAGCTTTCTGCCTATTTGCCAGTAAAGCAAGTGGGTATAAATTCTGTAACTTAAATCAAGACTTGGGTCTGTTTCATCAAAAGCTGTTATGGGTTTTCATATTGTTTGTGGTAGAGCCTGATACAGTCATTGCTTTGGGGCAACACAGTGCTACAGCATCGAGTTCCACCTCCAAAACCATGCAGGTTTCTTTGGTGTTCAGATCAGACAGGCCTAGTTTATGACAGGATATTCAACACAGCTTCAGCTCAAGACCAAGATCCTCTGTGGTGATGTTCAGAACGGTTTATGCAGGGAATGTAACCAAAGGGCTCCTTTTTAGAATGTTACTCCATTCTTCCTTGATCCATTGATCAACTCAGGACATATTAAAAGTATTTAAGCCAAATACTGACAAGGGGATGTTTTGTGGTACTGTGAGATTGCATAATCAGCTGTTGCCAAGGGAGTGATGCTCTTCATTCTTAACAGAGAAGATAAAACATACTTTATTGAAATAAAACAGTGAGTTCACAAAATTCAATGATAAATATTACAGTGGTTTAACAAGATTTGGTGACAAGATACACTTTATTTATTTTATAGAGAACAGGGTCACACATAACTTGCAGGGAAACTCTCCCACTGAGCCATGAGGCTCAGAGGAGAATCTGGGTGCACCTGCATCCAGTCCGAGTCCCAGACTTGGTCAAAACTTGACTTCCAAGGGTTTATATTTGCATAGTCAATCCTTATATCCCTTAGCTCAGATTTCAAAGTTTAGCATGCCATTAATTACTTACCAATGATCTGTTGCAACAAGAGTCTCTCAGCTTCTGGGAGTAACCTTGAGAGGCATCCCTGTTCAAGGGTAGAGCCCACTGCAGTGCAGGAGAGCTCAGTGGGTCATGAGCTGTCCACTATTTATGGATTAAGATGATAGACTTACATTTGCATAACAGCAAGATGTGTCTGGGTCACTGTTCCAGACAGCTTTTGGCTACCATGGTGCCATCCATCCCTGAAAGTCCACAGTCAGCTGGATCCAACCATCACAGCCCCTGCTGGTGTTATGATTCAAGAGGGTGACAGGAGCAGACCCTCACACCACCTTGAAGCTCAACAAGATGAAATTATTTGTGATCTTTATTTATCCAGTCTTCTCAGTCTCAGTGCTCAGACTGGCTTATCGCCAACGAACAAGTAAAGGACACAAGTCTGAATTTAGACTATGGAAACACAGAAACTTGTGATCCTCAAGGGAAGAGTGGGAGTAGAAATAGGGAATGACATCCTTGCAGCAGAATAGTAGCAAGAACCTTACTTTGGATTTTCCTTTACTTGAAGTTAAGCTCATTACATCTGGGATGTAGTCTTATTTCATTGGTTCAGACAGAAAAAAATGTTGGTCTTTTTCACCGAGTCTAACCTATTCTTTCATGTTAATATAGGCAGATGTGTCTTGCTACCTGAAAGAAATAGAAGTACAAGGACTTATCAGTTTATTTGCGTTAAATAGACATTGTGCATGTTATACAGTTGCTTAATTTTAATAGAAAATGTAAAACAAACAAAAAAATCATATATATACTTTGCAGAATTTGATTCAGTAGTCTATAAGAACATGTCTAGTTTAAGCCTGAGAGTTGTTTTGAAATCAGTGGAGGATGGTTGACTAGAATGATGGTCTCATACCTTCAGTTTTGTTTTCATCTTTCTGAAAGAAATCTACAGAAATCATTGCCTCTGCATCAGACATTTGGGAGAATTAAGATGTTCTACAATCTTTTATGATTTCTAATTTTCCTGTATAAGATAATTTTGTTATGAAACAGGCCTATTTCTGGACAATTCTAATGTTTGGAAAAACATTTCTTCCAACCTTCTCCTACTGATTAACCTGCCTGATCATATAAACAAGAAATTCAAAACCTGCACTGACAGAAACTGACTTTAAAGTGAACCAAGTTCACTTACAAAATTTGCCATTAAATTGCAGACCCTGCTGTCTGAGTAACGTGATGAATCTCTAAAGTACTCCACCTAAGATATCTCTCAGAAAAAAAATTTAGGATAAACCCCAAAAGACTGCAGAGAATATTCCTTATGAAGCTGTCATATGACACAAAGGCAAAGACCAAATACAACACTTTGTAGGCTTCGGCTAATGAAGCTCAACCAACACAGAGACAGAGGAGGTGTCTCGTCATTCAGTCAGTCTGAAGGCAAAAATACCCAGCTGATTCAAAGGACAACATAGCCAGATCTCCTTGAGAGAAGAAAAAAAAACTGGATGAAATTGTCGTTGTTCTTGAGCTTGTCACCTCCTATTGCCCTGCAAATGCAAAAGGAAAAATAAGAAGGAAAAGGAATACTTGGCTTCATTTAATATACAGCCAGTAATGAGCACTGAAACAGTCAAATATCACACCAACAATGAAACATTCCTGGCCAATTGTATGAGAAAAATCCCAAACCATGGTAACAATTTCAGAGAATAAACTGGTTTAGGGCCCAAGAACACAGAACTTAAGACTTACAGTAAACATTTTTCATCTCCATGGGTTCCTTTTTTATTAAATAGGTAGCTGGATGCTAACATGTCTTCTATAAAATCTCCTTAGAGCTCTGATACATGTTCAGGGAGACAGTCGTACAAAGACACAGGTAAGTCAGTTCTTTCTTTAAAGGACTACTCCACCTCTTTTACAGTCTGGCAAACAGAGCCACCCAAAGGGTTAAATGGCCATGCTGAAGGTCACACAAGGTGAAATCCAAAGGGCAGAAGGCTTTCTTCATCCTGTATGTACCACTCAATCCCTGTGTCGATGGTTTAAAGGGATCTTCAGGGAGATGGAAGCTAGCCACTGCATCTAGGGATGAATACGTCAATGACAGCAGGAGGACTGAATGTTTTCATCTCCTCTCTAATCACCAGGGCACAGCCACAGTTTGCACACACAGGAGTACCTGCATTGCTTCCTTATCAATGTTCTGATCATGTGAGTCTTAAATCTGTTGGAATGACAGCTCAAGGCTGATGTATGAAATAGTACTTAAAAAGGCTGCAGATGGGGGATAGAATGTCTGTTCTTTAAGTGTATCTATATATTCCTTCTTCCATTTAATACATTTTTAAAAGCCCTGTGTTTGCTGTGCTAACTGTTGCCAGGTGAGCAGCATGAGCATTGAAGAAAATCAGTGTTTTACATGAAAAAAACCAGGTCAGCCCACTACCCATTAGTTAGAATTAGAGATTTCTTTTCTTAAAATACATATACAGAGAGTGTTGGAGGGGGAAAACGTCTGGACATGTACTTTATATTAGTTGTCTGGTGATGGCGACAGGTGCATTTGTCAGGCCCCAGGGAGCAACTCCGTTAGATTCACTTTATTAATTGAGCAGATTACATGTTTTAGGAGATTTATTCCCTCCTCTTCTCACTCCCCTCCTCCCCCACTCCTGTCCCTTTTCTTTGACATTCTGTGGTTAAGACAGGGAAGGGGAAAATAAACTTCCTTTTAGTTTATCAAGCTATAATTAAACATGGGGAGAGTGGAAGAATCTAACAGGAATGCAAAGAGCTTATAACACTGACAAGGTCAATTATCTCCTGATAAGTCCCACAACAGCAAGTGTTAATAATATGAATAATATTAATTGAATGTGAGTTTGTTGAGGTTTAATTCCTATTTTAAAGTTTTCTTCCACATAATGCAGACAGAATGGCAGATGCAAGTGAGAGGTTAATTAAACAGCCTATAGTCCTATAGGATTTCTTACTAGGCTGAGTGTCCTTACATCATTTACTGCCTATCAAGATACGTAGGATGAAGAATGAAAGCAGGAAAGGCAAACTGGGGGAACCCCATTTCTCTAGGATACTGGATGTTTTCTGTGTTAAAGTGTCAAATGTGTTCCTTCCATTTTGACTGTGAATGAAATAGAATTTCAAATCTTCTAGTCTGAGATATTCTGGACTCATGGTTTGTTTTAGGGGTTTTGACTCAACAGATCAAAATCCAATTTTCATTTGAGGTGCATCATAATAAGCCTAGAATAACTCCTGTGTGACCAGATACCTCAGTGCAGCTCAACAGATCTGTTCTGAAAATGCCACCTCAGGAATGGACGCAGACAGAAGCACATAGCTTTTACTTATGGTGATTTTGTTTAGCTCATGAACTGTTCTGGCTATTAATTGTAACTTAAATTCTAGGTTATATCTTTGGGGAAAGTTGTTTGTTTATTTCCTTAGGACATTGCCAAGATAGGGTTCTATTTAGTTTTACCTGGTTATCCTATATAGCAGCAAACATAAATTATTTTGCACTTTATTGTGGCTGTACTATGTTCCCAAATTCACAGAATACTAAGATAGTCAATTAGAGTTTTCGTTAACCCATTTCAGTCCTTTTTTACATTGAACCTGTGGGTGTACAAGGTGATATTGAATTTGAGTTTTTACTGGAAAAGCTCATATTTTCCCAATGGCCTAGCTCTGTGTTTTACTCTAGGTAGAATCACAAGGACCACAAGGACCAAGCACAACTAACCAGTCAAAAGTCAATATATTTAGGTTTTGCTCCAGAGAGACTGAATAAATAATACATATACTTAGTTTGCCCACTGCCACAAGCATCCATTTTTCATGGAAAATTTATGACCTAAGTACATAAGACATTGTGGATATACAAAAAAGGAGGCCAATAACCCTGAGTCTCCAGAACACAACAAAAAACTATTTAAGTCCATAAAATGTGCTCACTAGCAGGGACAAGATTCACAGGGTGTTGTGTGCACAATGCAGCACAAATATTGACTAGTAAAAAGACTGTTTACTGCTGAAGAGATGGGAGACTCATTAGTGGCAAAACAGAACCATAAGCTGGCCTCCTCCAGAGGCACCGAAGTTTGTAGCAATGAAAATTACTTCTGAGAAGGATGCTGCCATCTGTAAGTTTACACATTGTAAAGCTTAGAGGGGAAAGAAAGGCATGACATTATTCTGAAACCCTGATGAAAAAGCTCCTGAGAAGGAGAAGCAAACACTTGGGAAATAAATGGAATATAATCAGAAAATGCTTTGATTTTTCTGATGGCAGTTAGTGAGGGAAAAACATCTTTTATTTTTTGTTTATGTTTTTGCTTTTAAATGTCAGTATTTTATTTCCCATGGGAATTATAAAATATAAATTTACATTTTGACAATATATCCCTATGACAAACAAACTCTCCCAATGATTGTATCTGGGCCATTTCCCCCCAAACCCTAACCCCTGTGAATTGAGAAGTGTGATATGGTGAGTGACAGCAGTCCAGGGACAGAATATTAAAATTTGAAGCCTGCAAGTCGTGTTCAATAAAAATACATCAAGGGGGATGAAACCTTTACAATCCACCAGCACATTTTACTCTACAATTTTCAAAAGGAAAGTAGCAGGGGTCTCAATCAAAGCATGTTGAAATGTTACATCAAACACATCTCTTCTAAATGTAGCCTGACAGTGCCTGCTTCCATTTCTGATCTTCTCACTTAAATGGGTAACACATGTGTAAATGATGTTTATTTTATTGTAAATAGAGTGTCTCTGCCCTTTAATATCATGGCTCTGTGCTTGCACCCTTGGTGTCTCCTTTAACTGCTAATGCAGTATTCTCCTATACACACCTATTAAGGCTGTAACAGAGGCCTCTGGTCAGCTACTCAATCCCCATCCATTGTGGCAGGATTGATTTCATAGAGTTTTCCCATCTGTACTAATTGGGTATCACATCCTGTCTTGAATATCATTTCCTCACTTACACATGCTCTTCTGGTGTTTTATTCCACTGCCTGAACTGTTCCTCTGAGGCTGGTTAAAACTTTTCTTCATATTTAACCTTTAGGTTTTCTGCTGAAGTGCAAAACATCCACTTCTGTCCTTGCTGAAGAACAGAGGAAAAGTTGTTCTAACTTTTCACATATCCCTTAAGAAATGTGTAGTATGTTCTGTGCTCCCTTTCACACAGCAGTGAAACAGGAGACATCATCACCAGTGACACCTGCATCAAGAGAGTCACCACAAACCCACATATTTAAGACTTCAGCTGACATTTGGCAGCACAGTAACTCTTGATTTCTTCATAGAGATCAGAACGTGGTCCCTCTAGTGGCACCTTCTGCCTGAGATTGCTGGTTCCTTTACAAAATGCAGTGGGCAGCTGTATCCCCAGGGATACACCTTCTGAAGAATGTTTAGTACCTCAGCTCGATCCTAGGTGTGATGTCTGATCTCAAACTATCTGTTAGGTCACATTGTCAGACCCTTGGTCATTGTGTATTGATGGCTTTCTTCCATCTTAAACACTTACCCTGAAGAAAAAGTCCATTTGTAAGTGTGGGATAGTATTCTCTAGTTGTGTTTTGTTTTATAGAAGAACACATGCATTTTCTTGCAGCTCACAGTAGCATGAACAGTGACAGCTATAACCAAGGCTCCTGAGTGAATGTTTCCTAACATCCTTCCCCTTTGTGATGTTCAGCTTTGGATTTCCATTAAATTTCCTCACAGTTTCAGTGAACATAACAAGAATAAGAAACATCCTGCAAACACAGGAGAATGAGGTGGGAAGGAGCAGCAGAGACCCCCCAGCATCTTATGAAGACTGTCACTCTGAAACAGATATCCACACTACAGTCTGTGGACAGGGTGACCTTGAAGCAGATACCCACATGGAGGATCCCACACCAGAGCAGACAGTCATCCCTGCTAGGTACTGACTGTAACCTTTGGGCAATCCGGGACAGGTAGAGGAGTCTGAAGACTCTGGGGAAGCAAAAGAAAAGATACTGCTTTAAGGTGTGTCTTTTTTTTTTTTTTTTTCCCCTCATCACCCAAATCTATTTTAACTGGCAATAAATTATGTTCATTTTCCTGTCTGCTTTGACTGTGACATTAATTGGCAAGTGTCCTGTCATTAAGTCAACCCCCAACCTTTCTTGTTTTTGTTTTTACAGCTTTCTGCCCCTGTCCTTCTGGTGGGTAGTGGGGAGTGAGCAGCTGGGTGGGAGTTTGCCTCTTAGCCAAGGTGATCCCGTGTCAAGGAAAACAAAAACTCAGAAATCTGCCAGATAGGATTCTCAGCTGTAAGGTTTTCTTGGGTTTTTTAGTGGTTTTTTTGTTTTGGTTTGGTTTGGTTTTAGGCTGTAAAGAAATAATTTAGGTCACTACAAAGAAGTTAAGCTGGAGCATAACCTGATCAGCTCTGTACACCCATTTTAACCTGTTAATTCATTCCTCATTGGTTTAGTATCTGGTTCTATGAATATTTCTCTTAATAATTTTACACACATGAATAGACCCATTAATCACAACTAAGGAGACTGGAAGGCTCTCAGATGTTTGCAAAAGAGGGCTGTTTGATTGTAGAAGTCAGTTTCACACAGATTTTCTGGGTAATATTTTCCTCTGTGACATTAACCAAAATGCATAAAGGGCCAGGAATGTGAACATGAGTATTTTGGATGTGAAGAGGCACCTAGATGTCTTTTAAAATATAAACCCAAGTAATTTTATAGGCAAGTTCTGCCAGGCTGGTGAGTGTAGTAGGCTAAGATTTCTAAGGTAGCTCCTAATTTGACACCTACAGAAAACTGAGACACTTGAAATTAAAACGGGAGTCTAAAGTAGAATTGCTGTCTTGGCAATTTGTCAACTAGATATTCATTGCACTGATTTTGACAATAAATCAAAACTTTGTGTGTAGGTGACCATAAAAAAACCATAAAACAAGGCACAATCCTCAAACAGAATTCCTTTTCAGGCTCTTTTAACTAGTCATGCTCAGACATAATTTAGTGCCAGAACCTCGCTCCCCTTCCAGCTCTGAATGTGCTACACAAAAATAATCAGAACTGTAGGTAGCCTGACATATTTGCCCTGGGCCTGTGAACTCACAGGGCAGGAGGAAAACTGTAGCAAATGAAGGTGCTGTAGGCTTTGCTGGAAAAAGAGGGCAGTGTGTGAGACTAACAATGGTGATCCATGTTTGACTGGCATGTGAAATTACATTTCAGTGTTTACCCTGGAATCTAAACCCTTCTGCCATCAAGCCCAATATCCTATAGGCAATGACCTAGAAGAGTCCAGAGGCAGAACATGTACAGGTTAATACCTCTCCAATACTGCCCATCTTCAGTCAGCTCAGAGCCTTAACAGCTAGAGTGTTCATATATTTGTCTTTCCTTTAGTAAGGACTTGCCTGTTATTAATTTGTCTAACCATCTCTTGAAACTGCTTGATGCAGTTAGCATCTGCAAGTTACTGTGGCTACAAGTTACACAATTAATTCTGTTTTATGTAAAAGTTTTTTTCCTCTGTTTGCTTTTAGAACTTCACATCTGATAATTCTCTTTGACTACCTACAATTTTTTTGTCATGAGAAACAATAAATATGTATTTGTTATTATTCTTCACAATTTAGAGACCTGTCTCAATCTTTTCAGACTTCTTTTTGTCTAAGCTTTAGTCTATTTAATGTCTTTGTCTGTGGAAGAAGTTTTATATGTTCCATCTTGCCTGCATATTTCTGTGGTTTTCTTATTCTTTCTGAGAAGCAGAAGGACATGAAAGACTCCATGTTTGATGTGAATGTTCCATATAGAAGAATAAGGCTTTTGTTGTTATTTATTTATCATCAGCTTCTGATGTACTGTTACAGAAATACCAACATAAGTGCTATTGTAGATGTAGTTATGCCAGCATAATCTGCTTTGTGATACATGGTAAGGGAACAAGTCATGCTAGGATCAAGGAAAAACATTATAAAAGTCAAAGTGCATCCAGTATATGGGCTGCAAAATATCAGTAAGAACAATAATGGCCATGCTTCCTCTCTGCCTGAAATAAATTGTACCAATAGTTCTGTGCTTAAAGTCTATGCTCATACCTACCATAAACCAGAGTCATCCAGAAAAGTGTTTCAGTGTATGCTTGACTTCGACCTGCGAATATTTCTGGAGATATTCCTTTCATTTTGCTGGGAGTACTCATATGCTTTTTATCTGTACACATGCATTTTTGGGTCAGAGCCCAAAGCATTTGAACAAATATTTATCAGATATTTCACAGATTTTTTTCAGCTCTACTGGGAGCCAGATTGGTTACACACCTTCATGTTCTTATGCCAGGGGTGAAAATGAGCCTTTTCTCTTATACTTTGAAAAAGAACTAATTTTTCTGATTGGAACCAGGAGCCTGAATTTTAAGCACATTAGTAACTCAGTTCTGTGTCTGGTCTGTGCACACAATAAGCAGATTTGTATTCAAATAGTGCAAAGCTTTTCATCCTCATGGCTTACTACACAGGTGTAATCCCTAACAGACAAGATTACTTTTACAAGCTGGAGTCTCTAAAAAAGGTGGTGGGTAGCATTTATGGCTGTCTACACAGACTTTGCCATACTGGGCCAAGAATCATACTTAGACTTAGTGAGATCCGAGACCCACATTCCTACATCCATCAGCAACTTATCTGTTGGGTCCCCAAGGTCAAGATCATTAAAAATCCCATCTCTTCTTCCACCTCAGGATATTTTTGTCATTGAAGGGGTGCCCTGAACTCATGTGATTCTGTCACACTCCCCAGTGGGATAGGTGACAGCGGCCAAGACAGGCTCAATATGCATTGCAAGTAGTCTCTGTTTTGCAGTGGGAAGTTGAACATGAGGTTTCTCCATCATCATTCCCTAAATGTGGACTCAAACTTACACCTAAAAGTAGTCTGGCATAACATGAATGTAAAATGATTTTTGGACACAACCTTGACCCTCAATTAGCATTTCAAATGCAGTGGAGAAGGTAGCATGGTTTAGTTAGTTTTTCTTTCCATGGGAAGCTCTGGATGCAGTCCAAATGTGTCTTCAGAGTCTCGGACAGTTGAAGAAATGTACAGATGTAGATGTACTTTTACAGACTGAAGCTCATATTCGGCACCCTGTGGCTCATGTGGAATGAAATTCTGCCTCCTGTCTACCTATCCAAAATATAATGGAAGCAATGGTCTTCTGTCTTTCATAATTCATTAATGACTCAGAATTACCTATATATGTTATCTTCAACTGTCAAGTATACAGGTTAGATTTTAATAAAATCTGCCCATTTTGCTTCATTTAACCACTCACTCTTCCCCTTTAAATGCCTTTAATATCTCCTCCCTAGGACATAGTAATCTTAGGAGATTCTTGTTGCTCCCTGGGAGATTTTAATATCTCTCCATAGGAGGAAATACTGATATTGAATTACCTAGCTGGTCATTCCTTGTGATACCCAGAATTCCTCACACTGAGGTAACAGTTTTAGAGGTTCTCAAGTTTTTTACTGGAGTTTTCTCATTGTTTAGTGACATTACCAGGATTTTACTTTTATTTACTGATTTTTTAAAGCACTTTTTTGCACATGGGTTTCATGTGAACACAATCTATTGTGTTGAATTCAATGTTCCCATTACTTTCTAGCCGTCATTAGCTTGTCCTTTTGCTCATTAAAACAGGTCTAAATGTTCTCTAGCCGGTTTCCATGGATGTATTCATAAAAGTCCTCTTATTCTCCCTAGCTTCTTTGATTAGCAGTAATTTGAAATGCTTTATTTATTTATTTATTTGCTATTATTATTATTTCTCATCAAACCTTTACAGATTTTACATTTGTGCTGTTGCTGGGCTATTAAAGGAGAGCCATGAGACCTTGTTCCAGCAGAAAAGTTAACTATGTTGTTCATGAAAATTGGAAACAAAACTGTTGCTAGGATTCAGGAGAGTGAAATGGGGTGACAAGTCTGGGGGAATTTAAAAACAGAGAGCTTAAGATATTGCCAGGGAATTTTAGCCAGCTTGATTGCTTTCTGAAGAATGATGTAATGGTGGGACACTGGACTAAAAGTATTTTTTTTTTCTCTGTCTAATGTCTCAAGTCCTGGTTTTCAAACTAAGTCTCAAAAGATTATCTTACAAACAGAATTACTCATTTGGGGCTGAGATATGATAGCCAAGAAGCTGTTCAACATCCTCCCTGTTAATAGAAATCACCTGATTTAGCTCCCAGTTATCTTTTCCTTTGCTTAAATTTAAAGCAAAATTTTCTTTTCCCTCAAAAGGCACAGGTCTTCTTCTGTGCTTGATTTCCTGTGAGTCCCTGTGGGTATTTACTGTGTAGGGATGCACTTTTTGTGTGTGTGTGTGTGTGTGTCTGTGTGTCTGTGTGTGTGTATTGGGGGGTTGTTTTGTTTGTTTGGGGGGTTTTTTTGTTGTTGTTTTTGTTTTTTAATGAGGGGAAGGTCTTTTGTTTCAGCCAAACAG
>JAWWEU010000091.1:67107364-67120449 GCA_035583155.1 Acropternis orthonyx
AGATAGATAGATAGATAGATAGATAGATAGATAGATAGATAGATAGATAGATAGATAGATAGAAGATAGAATTTGGCAAACCTAGAACTACAAGTAATAGCAATACATAGCTGTTGACTTCCTGACTTTTATGACAGAACAAGGTGATGGAGGCAGCAGGAGCAAGTCAAAGAGGAAGGTACCTTCTCTTCGAAAAATGATATTATCAACAGAATTTAATGCTTGTGGCACAGTGGACTGACAGCCCAAGAAAAAGAAATCTTAAAGTAACACTGACAGTCCACCCACATTACAGATGCAGAACTGCCAGTGGGACCAATTACAGTAAGGTTGTCTCCTGACCCACCTGCTTACAAACCAGCTTCAGTCTGTAGTATAGTCAGGAAATTCACTAGGATTAGATTTAGGCACTACTACAAATTAGACATGGCCAAGTTTAAGCACAGTGACAGACTTGTATTTATCATCTTGAGCTGTTGCAGCAGAGGAGGACTTGACTGTGTTGGACTTGTGGCCCCTGTGATGCTGATGGACTCACAAATGATGACACAAATCCTTCATTAAATCTTGTATTTGTTTTGAAAAAAAAATTTTTGAAGACACAAATGCTTTTATGAGTATATGTATATTTCCAAGGGCCAGCCAACTGTACCAAAAAATTGCTTAAATACAGATTTTTCTCAGGCTTGTGGAACTTTTTCCTAGAATTTTAAAATGCAACTCTGAGAAAGGAAAGTAACATGCATATGTGTATATACATGTATATGCTACATACTGGCATTTTCAGTCCCCAAGTGTAACCTCCAAATTTGTACAAAAGGAAACTTTCCTGGCTTAGAATTATATTCATATTGAGGGCTTTGTTTCAACTCACAGAAACAAAGGGCAAAATTATATGCAGTATACTTATTGTTCCCTGGTTGTCTCTTTCACAAGGTACTTGTCTACTGAAGAAGAGTTGAAGCCAGAGCTCAGTCTCTGGGGAACCATATTTCTTTATATGTAGAGTCACCAACTGATTATTTTGTAACAGTCATCACTTATTCTTTGCAGTCTTAACTTATTCTTTGCAGTGGGTGAGATATTTTTGTTTGATTGATGTTTGTTGTTTCATGTTTGTTTAAAAGAAGAGGCAATTTCTGCTGAGATTTTTAATTTGGAGATGAAGATTGGTATCAAATTTTCCATTGTGCATGTTTTTTTCTATTGGAGTCACATAGGGCATCTCACTTTTAAAAGAGATTTTTGATGGAGTTCAGTTCTTATATAAGAACTTTTAGTTTTTGCATATGTAACTCTTCACATTTTTTGGAACAAGTGTTATTTTCACCTGAAAGGTAACTATAAATACTCAGAAAATGATGATGAAAATATTCTCATTTGGTGTTAATGATTCTAATTGCAATTATAAGAATGGTCTTTGATGCATTTGTACTCTGTAATTTTCATTAGTCAGATGAAAAGATGAAAGATCGGACTGCGGTGTCAGTTACCTTGGTGAAGCTCCATTGTTTTCCTTTTGCATAACTCATCTAAGAAGGAAAAAGAAATCCAAACATCTGATTTTCTATCTTAACTTTTCCTAAAGATTGCATAAAATTCCATAACCATCTGGGCTCTCTTGCCTGTATCATACTTGTTCTCTGCATATAGAGAGATTCAGATTTTATATGTCATCCCCATAGGGGGAAGTCCTGCTACCTGTTAGCACAGTACCTGATTCTTCAAAAAATTAAACATAATGCTGTGTCTTTAATGTCTCTCACTGAATTACAAACTGGGGAGCTGGCACTTCTCTCATTTTATTCATCCTAATTACAATTGCTCTGTCACAGAGATGCCAGCCTGACTAAGAGCAAATCAGGTAGTGACTCCCCAGGGTCTTCTTTGTAACAAGAAGGCTGTCTCTAGTGGCTTCAAAATGACAATTTCCTCTCTTTTACTTCAAAGTAGAGTGTTTCCTCTGGACAGTTTCACATTTTATTATTTTCACTAGCCTCTCTGTCTTGAGTTGCTTGATTAGCATCTCAGTCACCTAAGAAATTAGACTAAAGTTTGTGTCTCAGAAGGAAAAAAAAAAGAACAAAAAGTATGGGGGGGGGGGGGGGGAGTGGGCAGGGTGTAGAAAGGCAATCACCAAAAACCTTAAAAGAAAGCTAGTGTGAAATTGCCTTTCCAGTTAGGAAGGAGTTGAGGATATGGAGGATACAGACGAAATGAAGCTCTGGTGAACCTTTGCTGCCTCAAACAGTATTTGTTCTGAAGGAAGAACTGGCTTCTTGTTTGGGTGGTCTACTCTAAGCATTTTCCTTCAGAAATTTTATTGGGATAGTTAATTCATACTCCTGTATGTTCAATTATTAGATAAAAAAAAAAAAAATTGTAGTTAAAAAACTGTTCAATTATTGTTTTGATAAACATCTTCAAAAATTATGTCAAGAACTCCAATCAAATAGAGAAAATCTTTGATTCCATTGTAGGTGTGTCACTATGGATTCAGTGAGACAACCTAAGACTTCAAGGTTTGGTTATATTCTTTCTATTTTGTTATTATAACACAAAGACATTGTATCCATACCAACCAGAGAGAGAGACTTCTGTACAAATACCTTGGTGGTTTAGGTCTGTTTGAACACCCAGAGCTCACACTAGACACCTGGGGCACACGGGCCTTATTGATGTTAAACTCATGGTTCTGCCTCATCAAACTATCTAATTGGCCTGTCTCTACAGTCTCTAAATACCTGTTGCCCTAGTTCCTAGACATCAGATACAAGGATTAGCATAGCATAAATGTTGTCTAAAGAGGCAGAAAGTGATCCTCTCTTTTGTGAATCACTGGCATGTGTGTGTTCCTCAGGCTTGCCCTTGTTGCTTCGCCTTACTCTTATATAATGCAGCCAGGAAAGAAAGATATGAGTTAGCACCTTGTCTGAAAGTTGCTCCTACAAGCATTATGGAGGGAGCCTTCCTGAAACTACAATAATGACCAGAATTTAGAATTTTTTTCCATAGCTTGAATAGTTGTTTAGGTTTGTATTCAGAATAGTTGCATGATGTTGTTGGTATTTCTGCACACTTTTTATCCCCAACCAAAAGATTTATGTAAATAAGTCTGGAGGAAGTTAATTTCATGTGCATGTCTCATCTCAAAGAGAAAGATAGAGTAATTTACAGTGTCCAGTTGCACTTGATCAGATGATTACTGTCTTTCCATCTGGTTGTAAAACATTCCCACCTTTCACTAATTCTCTACATTTCTGCCATTCCAGTGAAACTGGAATTTATTACTGCCCACTTACCCTGATTTACTTGTGAAATGATTTGCATGGCTTCTGTCAATGTTATTTGCATATCTTTATTATGAATAGTGCTTATTTGGGGGCAGATTTGATTTATGAGTGTTTGGCATGGTATGCCTAGTTATTTGATTTTCATTTCTGAGTTGCACAAAGGGAATGAGAGATGTGGTAATTCTTTTTATTTTGATGCAGAATACGTGCAGGACCAATAACATTTGAATAAGAAATTATTGTATTTTGTTTTATTTTGGTTTTGGGGTTAAATTCTCAAATGTAAACAATTACGTGTCTTGTCAGGCCCTTCCAGAAAATCAGAACTAGCCTTTCCTGTATTCAGCTCAGCTCAAAACCAGTGTTAAAACTTGAAGGGGAAAATGTAATCACTGAAAAAAATGCTAGGAAGGCAGGAACACAGAACAAATTGGAAAAAACTTTCCTTTCTTTTTCCTATTGTAGCATCTTCATCCTCACCATAAAGATGAGGCGTATGTTCTTCTATGGAGATACCATGAAATGCTGTTTGTTGTTACCTGTATGTTAAATCCCACCTTTGCTCACAGAAAAATGAGTCCACAATTCTTTCCAATTTCATATTTGTGCAGTTTCACTCTATTTTTCTGACTACTTTTCCCAGATATTTTTAGGGTAGATGTGTAAAAAAATTACATTTTGCTTCTCCTCCTTGAAGTCAATTTTTAAATTTTGTTTCACTGACCAGAAAACCATTTCGAAATGTCTTGAATCAGAGTTGACTTTTTGATTCAGGAGCTGGTTTTGAGGGAGGTGACTTCCAGTAATAGAGCTAGGAATGGTGCAACACCACATGGTTACTACTTCATGACTGCCCCTTCCTACAGAGTTTTGAATTACGCATATGAAGTATTACAACCTAAGACCTACGGTCACACCTACTTGTGTCTAATGACAGACAGAGTCTGAACTGGCACTTTTGAAATAGTTTGCAAATCATGTAAACATGGGGGAAGAATTCATATCCTTTAAACACAGCCATCTCAGAGTCATGGCTCTGATGCAAAACATGGGATTGTAAGGGATTTATTTTGAGTTGTGTGAGAAGCATTTCTGGAAAGCAGGTAGTTCATCTGTTATAGAGAAATACTTTGGCTGATTGCAACCCTGGATATTCTTAAATAAGCACAGGGAAGTATTCCCAGAGGAAAGTTGTAATTATTACTTCAGCTTCTTCTAAATTAGATAGACTAAAGAGTATTCTGTGTAGGTTACTGTAATCACTTGATATAAAAATATAGTTACTACAATAAGCTTAATTTAGGTTGAAATGCAGTAACACTAATACTGCAAAAGTTTGTGGAAAATATTAGACCCTTGCTTGTTGTGTAGTCAAAGAATGATCAATTGCTGGAAAATCATTCTTGTTTGTCCTCCATAAAACCAACACCTTGTTGCATCAAAATAATATTATGTGTTTTTATATTGGAGTGGAGTATACACATCTTTCGAATATTACTCGATGAACTTAGAGCTGAATAATAACAACAAAATCCAGCCCCCTTAAACATCAATATTATGCTGAGTTCAGTAAAGTCTCCCTCTTTAGAAATTGCCTTTTCCATGGTGTATAGAGAATAATTCCATCTTGCAAAACAGACTAATATGACCCAAGATGAAATGCAATTTTACAAAGACAAAATTTTACAAAACTTTACAAAGTTTTGCTACTCTTTCAGCCCAAGCTTTTTCTCCTCTCCTGTCCCTGCTTTTATTCCTTTGTTTGAGATGGATTTTGGCCTAAGATAATAGCTCCTAGAGAGAGTCCTGGAGATGGGCACTGCTAATGCAGTAGCTCAAGCTTTACTAGGCTAACTTTCCTCATACTGTAGAAAACCACTGCTAGGGCATGGATGAGTCTTTCTCTGAGCAGTGCAGGATACGGTTCTAAAGTCTTTCTCATTTCTGAAGACTAAGTAAGGATATTAGGAATGATGTTATTTGACACAACTTGTGCTTTTGTATGTTCATTTTAGAATGCCATTGTAAAAATTCCTCATTCTCATTAGCTGGTTGCTATGTCATTAACTCACTATAGAGCCCCCATAATGTCCCATTATACTGTACTTTCAAGCTTTTGGCTGTTAATTAAGCATGGAACATTCTCGTTTGTTACAGGGCTGAAATTAAAGGAAGGAAAACTTAAATTATGAATAATACTGTTAAATAATAACAATAATAATAGGATTAATGGACACCCAACTATGTACATAATTAGCCTAATTCCAATGAGAGGGTGATGGTGAATGTTTTATCAGTGTCTCCAAGACCCCATAATATAATTACAGACCTATTTGTTCAATGCTTAGTATGTGTTATTCATTATATTATGTGAAGAATTGAGCCTCTGTTAAAAATAATACAGGGCAGACATTTTAAAACTGGTTCAGAAGGGTTCTTTCATATTTTGTTTGTTGAGAAAGTTTTAGGTTATTTTCATCAGCACGTTTCTGTCCTCATTTTTGATCAGTAATTATAATGTCTGCATTATCTCTACAGATTTAATGAACAAAACAACTTGCAATAATGAAAGTACGGGTTTCCAAACTGAAAAGAGAAAAAAAAAAAAGTAATCTGCTCACTTCCAAAAGTTTTCCCAAGTAAAGATTTCTAAAGTAGAAGTGATTTTGTTATTTCTACATTATTCAAGTATATTTTAATCAAGAATTCCAAACCTCCACCCACTTCTAGGTAATGCATATGCTCATCCAGTTAGGGTTTTTGTTATGCAGGCCATCTATGTTAAAATAGAACATGTGTCACTCATATCTCCTGTTTGTATTTAAAGCTCTCTCCAATTCCGCTTATCTGATTTTCAAAGGTGATTAAAGGCTTATATTCCTATAAACTCAATTAATACTTGTTTCATCTTTTCTGTTTTCTATCCCTATGCCATTATGATTTTATAAAATCAAGTATATTTGGATCAGCAACGGACTGCATTTCACCAGACACCACTGTTGAAGCAAAGACATCTCTTTTTTTCCATTTTTGACAACCTGCAAAAAGTCATATTCAACAGTAGCCTTAGGAATGACAATTTTGGTTGAAAAGGACCTTTGGAGATTATCCAGTTCAATTTCCATCTTTAAACAGGGTTAATTTAGATCAGATCCTTAATTTTGCATAGAATTGGCACCGAATCCTGAGGAGGAAGAGGGGAAAAAAATCCTAAAATATCAGATGTTTTAGCAGGAGCTGGGTCAGAAAGGGTGTTCTAATCCACAAAATACATTATTATTTGAAAACATATTTTTCTCCTGCAGCTCCTTCCACTCTTCACTGGAGTAGTACATGAAAGTATGCAAGCTGATTTCTGTTATGCAGAGTTCAATTACAAGATATTCTTCCAGTGAATACTTGTTGAAAAGGAGTGCGTAGTTCTAAATGTAAGACTGAAAAAGATACACATGAAGATTAACAAATTACAAGTGGTTTTGACATTCTGCAAAGACAGAGTAATAATTTGAATTAAGATGAGTATGCATCCTAGTAAGGAGTCTTGTCTATCTTGGACTTTGAGGTTGTTTTTGGTCTAAAAAAATCTTTGATATGTGAAAGTTGCAGTGAAACAAACCCTAAACTTCACCTCTGCAGCTGTTCCTTCAGATGACTCTGCACTTCCTTTGCAAATTCAACTATTTCCACTATGTCCTCTCTTTCCTCTAAAATAAATAAAATATAACCATGTTGTTACAAAAAGTTTCCAGCAAAGTTTCTTTTTTCTCCTTCACAATAATATCTTGGATGAGGGTCAAATCTAGACAGACCACATAGTACACCAACCACAGATTTACGGTTTAGTGTGGACAACTTCTTTTTATTCTCTGAAGTACTATGAACAGTTATCAGCCATTTGTCTGCATTTTATTTCATGTTTTGTTTTTCTTATTTGAAAGTAGTTTTGGAAGTTCATGTCAGTGTGGCTAAAGAGTGCCTTTAAGAAAGTCTTGTTGTTAGAAGACACTAATTTGTAAAATATGCCATAACTGCAGTAGTGCTGTGAAAACTGTAAATGTTTTTTCCAGGTTTTGTTTTTCAGTTCTTCAAAATACCTAAGCCTTTTTGCAGATGTATATCTCTGATTCCTGATTTATTTCCAGACTTCAGTGATTTTGTATCATTTGGAAAGTCAGAATTTTCAGTTTTCATCCTCACCCTAATCCAACAGCTCACTGAACAAAGATAAAAGAGCTTGATTAGGAAAAGATCTAAGTTCTATGTTTTGCTTGTATCTAGTAGCAATTATTTATAGTGAGTATTTATATTTTGGCATGATCTTTATTATTAGCACTGTTTCATTTCTGAATACTAAAGAAATAATGCTGCAAAACTCAGCTTATTTGCATATTAAAAATCTGTACCCTTAATTCTTTGAAAAGAGTGGTCAAGGGAATAGATAACTGTGACAAAACATCCATTTAAATTCGTGTGATAGATCTAAAACTCCCAAAATTTATAGTGCTGTTCAGATCTGTCCTTTATTTATCATGATAATAACAGTAACTTATTTTTATAGAACAATGCTCCATGAAACAGCTTGAAATGAATGGGACAATAATCCTTGTCCTAATTTTTTTAGTAACAGACCAAAGCAAACAGATTTTCAAAGGATAAAATGTCATTTTAAAATATATGCTCTATCCTTCTCCTCTCTACAACCTTTGCCTTCACAATGTTTTAGAAACTTTCCTTCTTCCCAGCATCCCAGCACTTGTTTGCTCTGTGCCAGCCTTGCTACTCTTACGGCTGTCTTAAATTCCAGTGTGAGTTGACTTTAAATTCATTTCAGCCACATGTTTCCCCACTCTACAGAGTTCTTGACCTAAATAACAACCTCCCATCTGTGGAAGGACCATTTTGTTTTGGGAAGGCTTTTCAGTTTGTTTTCTTTCTCAATGTGTCCATGTGTGAATGTGTTCTTGTGATTTCCAACATGCAGAATGAAGACAAATACGCACCATGTCAGAATATTCTGTGATTTGAGGTTAGTGAGTATATATTTAGCATGTACGGGACTAAAATCAAAATTACTTAGAAGAGCTTCTGTTCTTTCTCTCTTGTTTGGAGACTAAAATTCAATTTAGACTATAAAGTCTGTACAATTTACCTCCTACAACAGAATATCTCTTGCCAGGTGAGAAAGTCACTTAGCAACCTCACAAAATTACGTCCTCAACCAGTCTTGATCATATGGGTAACTGGTAACTTGGCATTTTGGGTAACTGAGTTAAGATCATCTTTAGAAACTTGATGATTTTTAAGAAATGGTAGGCTCCTTTGCCTTCAAATATAGCCAAAAGAGACTGATAGTGCTGCTGAGTACTTTAGGCATCCTTACTCTTCAAATGAACATGCTGTTTTGGAAACTTTAAATGTGTTCATAGTTCTAATAGCTACACAGACATCCTAGCGATTCTTATGTATTTTATTTTTTTCCATTCTGGGAAAAAATGTCAATGTGAGTCAGAGAAGGAGATTTGTTTTTTTTTTTCATTTCAACAGTAATTCAATTCATTGGGAAGTAGCAAAAAAATTGCAGGTCTTCCGTAGGCCTTTAAGTGAGGCCAAACATCTTCTCCAATCATACACATTTGATATAGTGGGTGTTGTGGGGACTGTGAATGAATAAAACCTTCCAGAAGTGAATGATGAGGGAGAGAGGGAGTGGTTGTCCATTACGACTAAAAAACCAGTCTGTTTCCTAGAAAATAAATTACTCAGCTCAAGCAAGGCAATATCTGGCTGACAAAGGTTACACTAAAGCAGAGGCAGTGAGTCTGTAGACTCAAGGACCATTGTTACCAAATGCATAATTAGGGACTGTGAGCTATGTCACTGTTTCTGTAGGGAAGGAGGAAAGTGGAAAGTGTGAAAGGACATTGGTAGCATATAGTGCAAGACTAAGCCATACCAGACAAAAACAATCTAGGTCTTTGTGGTAAATTTTGCTTATGATGAATTTGTGTTCTTTGAGGTGCTTTAAAAAAAATGATGAGCACTTCAGACACTTAACACTGAAAGTCCCTCCACACACACCATCTTCAGCATAGCTTCAAACCAGACATTTCTGACACTTGAGTAGCAACTCTGTTATCTAACAGCAGTAGAAAGCAATTAGCACCTTAAAGACATCAGGGAAAAATGTAAAAAAATTCTCATGTCTTATTAGAAAAATCAGCACTGGTGACTTCATTTCGGTACAGAAGCATTTATACCAAATCATTTATACATCACCAAACTCAAGTTAGAAGCACCCATTTGATTCCAGCTTACCTGATGGGAGGTATGGCTGACTGACTACCTGCTACCTTCCTTTCCTTCCTTCTGTGATGGACTCCATCTCTCAGTATCCCCATTGCCGGAGTTAACTACTGAAATATATGATGAGAACTCTATTGTAACTAGGAGTTCACTTATGAATGGAGATTAAAAAATTACATGGGTTGCAGAATTACAGTTGGCATCATGAAGGACAGGACAAAACAACTGTCATCATATTTCTCAAATTTCATTAGCATGTGATCAAACAAATATAGAGAATTTTGACTGCACATGACAAATTAACAACGTGAACTTGTTGAATGTACTTTATTTTACCATGTATTGATTTTCTATTTCCTTCTTTTTTTTTTTTCAATTCTTAGTAATTTTAATATATACACACAGACATAGATGTAAAATACCTTTTAACTTATTTTTCAGCCACTTTTTTTTTTGTGAAATAAAAAAAAGTGCTAAAAAGCTCCATTTGAGGGGAAAAAATAAATATCATGACAAGGAATTCTGGGACTAGCACTGTCTGTGCTAACCAGGAATATTGGGACAACAAAGGAGTAAGGCAGAAACAATCATCCCATGAGAAAGCCATGGTCAACAGGTTGTTGTTGATATGACTTTGCTTGTTAATATCAATTGTCCACTTAGTATTAAGATGTCACAATTGCCTTACTTTTAGTTACATTCTGATATGGCTTAAAAAGAACTCGAGTATGTCCAAGAGTTGGGAAGAATTAGAAAAGAACTTTGTTTTGTTAGAATTTGGTCTGGATAGATTTTTTTTTTTTTTTTTTTTTTTTTTAAGGAGGGGCAGGGGGGTGAGGATATGGATGATGGAAAAGAGCAGTCTTTTCATTTATATGATAATGCATGTCTTTCATAGACAGTGACAGGCCTACAATAGAATGTTATTAGGTAACCTCCTGTCTATAGAGACACTTTGAATACAATTCTTTTCCAGCATTATTAAGTTACTGCCTTTGTTAAGCAACCAGTTTTGGTCAGTCCCACAAAACATGCCTCAAATAAGGTGTGACTGTACAATAGAACATTTCCTGTGAAGTTTAACCATGAAATAGTGCATTTTCGTAGTTAAAATAGGGACAGTCATTAATAGCCTTAATGCTTTCCCCACCATTTTTCCAACAGGAAAAAAAGGATAAAAAAGTAACTCTAAGGACATTTATAATAGCTCTTTTATTCTCCAAGATAAAATCACAGGTTAAGTTTATTTTCACTTGGCTCTAGCTACCTGAATGTTAAACTTTTAGTTTAAGCTGTCGTCCAGAAAGTTTGCCTGTCAATGGAAAGTGACACCCAGAGATGGTGATTCATCCCTCCTATCTAGACTGAAATCCTGGGATGAGATAAATCACACCCAGAGCTTCCAGTATTTTACCACTGACTATGGAATGAGACTGAGCATCTAGTTGTGATTACAAGAGGTTGTTATAAGTACATGAGCTAGATTCCACTTCTAGTGTGGTGAAAAACAATAAAGAATTCTGAATTCTCTGAGTTGTTTATTAGTATTGCTTATTTCCAGTTTAAATCTTGGCCTTTGGATGGAAGAAAAGCTAATTTGTGTGAGATCTTATAAGAATCAGAACACTGAATTTTTACAACTCCTGTTATAACTAGATGTGACCACTGCCCAGAATGTACTCAGTGTTTGGCATTTACACCTCTACATTAAAGTATTTTGGTCACAGCTTGATTAATTTTGCTGGAGAAGGGTGGCGTCTTCTTATAAAACCAAACTGTTGATGCACAAAAATTAATCGTTGGAGCACACTGACTTAGTCTGAGGGACTGTGATGGGCAGCTGTTTCCTAATTTGCATAGTCAAGAGAAATTCAAAATAATGGGGAAGCAGTTAGCCCTGGATATAATGTGCATACATATCTCCTTGTGTGGCTAAACCAAGTATCAATGAAGTTAGATGGAATGTGCTTCATCATTAAAGTCTTGCTTCAGAAACTGCACAATGACAGCTAAAACTTTTTTCTTTTTCTTTTTTTTTTTATTTGAATGCTCAGAAGAGATAAGAAAGCCAGAAGAAGAACAGATGTGTTAGAAGTGTAAAATGGATTAACATCAAAGCCCCCTGGGAAAATCTGAAACATGAAATGAAGGATCCTGAATGACAAGAGCTATTCAGAATGCATTAAAAGCTCTGCAGTGCATTTTGGTGCTGTCTGTGTGAGCAACACAAGGCCCTGTGTGCTGGGGAGAGATGCTGATAACGAAAGCTCTGTGAACTTCAGGGAAATTCAGTTCATCACTGAGAACTCACCTTGTGGTACAGTTTGAATGAGACAGAAGAAGCAGCCAAACTAGTCATCGCCAATATGTATCATCCCCAGTGATATGAAATGAATAGATAATTTAAGCCATGAACTAACAAGGTTATAGTTGAACAAGTAATGGTTTAAAAATCAGAAGAATCTATTTTAGTAATATATTTGTTGAGTGTTTAAAGCTATCTATTAATATTTATCAGTTGACAGATTAGCATGGACAGAATATTTTTATATGCTTAAAGTCAAAGAAGGTAAACAAGAAAAAACAATGTAAGATATTTTCTCAATCTGGGTATTTTACACAGGTTCTTTGGAAGCAGACGATTTATAGCTTATGGAAATTTATGCTCACAAATGGTTTCTGATCTGACACTGGTATCCATATAGTTGTTGATGGAAAGAGGTCACCAATATTTGAACTGTGAAGGAGACTCTGCAACTACTGTTGAGTTTTTACTTCACCTAAACTCAATAAAAATCAAGGGAATCTGGTCAAATAATACAGAAAATATATCAAGATTTGGTCTGTATTTTATGGTAGACTGAACTTACTGCAGTTTCAGAATATAAATCTCACACCAGACATTTTGGACAAGTACAAGCCAGACTGAAATTCAGAGAAAAGAGGACTCTTTCGGTTGTCTACAATGGACTTCTGATGAGGACCCACAAGAGCTTGCAGTGAAAAGCTGCCCAAAGTCAATTCCAGCACTTCATACAATATAAATTGTATTCATGCCTGAATATCTCTCTTGTACAGACATCATCATGACTTCAGTGAAAATCCCAGGCCTTTAAGTTCCATTCCAAGTGGTGTTTTCATGCCACTGCTGATACAGAGCAAAGGGTGATTTAAGTCAGACAGCTTATCTTGACAAGGTACTGCTGTAGTCATCTGCAGGTGTAAGGCTAGGTTAAAAACAAAACAAAACCTACATTCCCTCCAAAACAAAAGCAAGATTTCTCACAACCTGAAAAACAGGACAGTTCTTAGAGCAAAGACAGCCCCAGAGGCTCCAGGAGGGACCATTATCTCCAGCTGCCGTATAAAGTACATTTTTCATGCCTGGTCCTGTCCTGACTGGTCTAAGGGCCATGTGCAGTCTCTTGTTTGATCTGTTTAAAAGCTTGCTGCTGTTCAGGGCCCCAATGGAACTCATTCTTCTTACGA
>JAWWEU010000091.1:67130583-67144730 GCA_035583155.1 Acropternis orthonyx
GGGGGAGGCGGGGCAGAGGGTTGTGAAGGGGGATTGATATGCTTTCTAATAGGACCTTACTTGAAGGTGAAAGCCAACACAGTAAATCTCCTTGTCTTTCACAGCTTTTTAGTTCCTAGCCTGAATTGCTGTGGAGATGGTTGTGACACTCCATCCCAAAGCTCCCTTCCTTTATCCCCTTTTAAAAAGCTGAATTTGGTTTGAACGTCCTTTGCTCATATTGCAGGAAACAAATTGAAGGAAGGTTTTATAACTGTAATATCAAAAGCAGTCTGCACCAGGAATTTAAAAGGAAAAGGGAAAAAAACAAACAAACTAAATTTAACAGATGCTGACAGGAAAATTTTATCATGAGAGATGAATCTGCCCTGCCTCTAGAACTAAGAAGGTGGATACAACTTGTAGATTAAAGGTTACCTATTTGTCAAGCAGGACCCACTCTGGGGGTGCCATGGGATTGAGTCCTTCATTCTCAGCAGCAAGTCACAGGTGCCTCGTCATCCAGGACATGATTACCAGACTCTGTGACAGGGCTGGGGTTATACCTCTCAGAAATGTGCCATGTATTGACCTATATGAGAGACTCAAAACTTGACCTTTTCTACTTCATGATTAGCTGTCACATCAGAGAGTGATATTATCCCACTATCCCCTTTAATGCTGGATCACTCTAACACTCTGTGGAAGTGCATATCCACTTTTTTCCCTTTCTTTAAGTTCCATCCTAGGCTTTCTTCTGTCTGCTGCTCCTGCAGCACGTATATTTTCCCTGCATGTTTTTAGGTGTGTTTCTAGTGCCTCGAAGACTGTGTATGCATGAATATAAGTTTGAGACTGATAGGGTGGTCCCTAGCTAAATTCTGTCCACAAAGAAACCTGAAGAGTTTCCTGTTAATTTTGTAAGTCATACTCAAAGTGTGATGAACACTTTACAGACATTGATACAGATTCACAAGAGTACTGTAATCAAAATTAGTTTAAGACAATACTTGAGTGAAAGACAAGGGAGTAGGGAAAGTCTATGAGAACAGAGGGCAAGGAGTGTGTTGATCAAGCCTTACTGGAGTCTGTAGTTCTTTATATCCTTAATAAAGAGGGTTATTTGAGTTACAAGGCCTGAAATCTGCACAGGTGCTCAGACCTAACTCTCTATGTCATCAGTAGATAGAGGCAACACACACGTTGTTGATGGTCAAATTTCTATTTAAAGCTAGATTGAGTTTGGCAATGCATTTTCTGCAGATCTGTTTTTCTTTGCACGTAGGAAACCTCATCACAAAATAACATCCAAGATCTCTGTGTCTTATCTGTCCCCCCTCCACACTCAGCCCCCTGCTCCAAGAGGGATCCAGCTCTGTCAGCACTGGGTGAGGGGACGAGAGATGTTGCCATCTAGTGGGTTTTTATCAGGCAGGAAAACAGACTTCACTAAAGAACTCTGCCTCAGATCAGCAAGTGTGGAGACACACATTTGTGGTATATGGAAAATGAAAAACTGCCTCTCAGGCCAGCTTTCTGCAGGGAGTGCGTGGAGCATTCACCTTATTGCTCAGCCTCATTCAGATTTTATATCTGTGTGTCAGGATGGTTTGGGAGGCAGGGGCACTCTGAAAAAAAAACCCTGAGCATTTCTTTGCCCCTGTGTTAGGAAGCAGGACTCCTCACATGTTTCCTCTTTGGCATGCAGAGCCAGGAGTTGGACTCGATATTCTTGTGAGTCTCTTCCAACTCAGGATATTCTACAATTCTATTCTGTGATTCTGTTCTACGATTCTATGAGTTCTCACACACAGCTACAGAAATGGTGAAGGGTGAGATACATCTTCCTTTCCCTTCAAAACTCCTGCTCCTCTCCCAGCTGAAGGAACACCTTTCCTATTGTTCCAACTCACCATGACAGCTGTCACCACAAAGGGACTTTTGCAGTTAGTGTTGAAATAAGGAAGGGTTATTCGTACACAGGCTGCTGGCACGATCCTATGCTTCATCCCCACGGAAATTAGGGATTAAACAGTAACAATAATCATCATAACAAATTTAGCCCTCTCTTTCTTTAGAACGTTCCATTTTCAGTCGTTGAGCTGAGTACCAGGACCCAGGGGTGCGCGGCAGGGTGACACCCTCCTGCTTCAATCCGCCTGGTATTAACGAGCTGCTTAACTGGGATGCTATGCTGGGATGTGATGCTGGCCGAGCAGCAGCTGCTTGGAGCGCGCCGTTACGGAGAATTAGCCTAAAGTTTATTCTTAGCTCTTCCTCTCAGCTCCTGCAACATGTTCAACAGCTTGTGCATTTTGTAATGCCTCCTTTCATCGCCATGGCAACCGTTAAAACTTAAGGTGTGTACGACTTGCACGCTCCTCATGCTGCAGGCTGCTGGCAAAATGAAACCCTGGGTCTGCGCTACTTCTCATTGCTGTTGATTCAGAGGGCCACAGTGTGCTGGAAAGGCAACTGGGAACATGTGTTTGCAAAGTACTTTAGACAGAAGAGCGTGATTCGGTGTTTAAGAGGGGCTGTGAATCTGATTTTTCTATCCAGTTAGTCAATTGAACTGGGGTAGAGGAACTATCGCTGCTGGCTGAGTTGCTTCTCCTCTTCGCTTTGTCCTGAACCGGCTTTGGCAGAGCCCGTGTGTATTGTTGCCTCGTAAAATGCAGCCTCAAACAGTTCACAGCCAGTCAGGTAATGGGGAGGGCAATAAGGGCTGCACGATCACAGGTAGATCGATAGGATGCAACTTGGTGCTGAGAAACTGCCAGCTTCTACCAAATGGCAGATTAAGGAGCCATTTCCCCCTTGAAAGAACTTGCTTTTATACCTGAGTTACTCACTAAGAGCAGTCAGACTTGCCCATTCAGCTGATGGCAGCGTGAGTCTGCCTCAAAAATACTCCCACAAAGGGGGGGTGGGGGCGGCACAGAAGGGGATGTCTCGGGACTGAACCCTCAAATTGTCACTTAGGCAAAGTGTCAGAACCCCTATAAAGCTTTATTTCACCACTCTGGGTATATCCAGCCCCCGTTTGGCTGAAGGATTTGCATCAGCCTAGGGCTGTTGCCTGCAAAAGCAAACACTGTTTTACATTAAAATCTTTCCTAGTGAAGCCGTTTTTCCTTTCTACGAAACAACTTTGCTGTGAATCAAATCCTGCAGCCACTAATAACTGTCCCTATGGAGAAATCCTACAGAATAGAAAAGGATTGAAACCAAAGGGGTTTATAGAAATTAAATTGGATTCTATAGAAATTACTCTAAATAGCCACTTCATTTAATAAAGGATGCTACCCCTTCTGTAGAATTTTTGCATCATATGATAAATCTGAAGGGATAATAATATCCCTGCAAATAGAATTGTTCAGATTGCTTTAAAAATCCTATAGAAAACTTATTTCTCTCTCTCTTAATTTTGCTAAGACTTTTTCCTTTGCACCAGTGGCTTGAAATCGTAAAACTCAAAGCGTTTCACAAAGAAAGAGCACAGCTGTCTGGAGAACACGCAGCCCACCTAGTTCCACTTCCCATGTCTGGGAAAATAAATCCAGGTAGTCCTGCACTCTGAAGTCACCTTTTCAAACAGAATGCTTGCAGCATTTGAAATTGTTCCTTTCTGGTTTGGGAAAAGAATGACAAAAAGTCCCAAACAGCTCCCCTTTCTCCTTCTCCCTCCAAATACCAAATCTACCAAGAAACAGGGGAGTGTGAGTCATTTTAAGCTGTTTCTTCAACATGACTTCAGCTCAGTGGTGTGCCCTACAACCTGCAGAGATTTGGAGCCGATTAGGTTACAATTGCAAAAAGAAGCCTTTTGTTTTTATGCATTCATCAGATTTTATTTTTTTTAATATCCTTAAAATTATAAAAATACATGGAAGCAGAGAGCATGGATAGAACAAGTGCATTGTTAATTTTTTTTTTCCCAAAAAATGTTTATATTTTGATACGTGTGTTGCACTCAAGCGGACATCTCCAACTGCTATTTATTTGGTGGCTAGTAATCTTTTCCATTATATTTCAAAAAGAGCAGATTTCTTCCTGTCTGAAATAAGCAACCAGCTACAAGAAGCAATGGCTACACTGTGGTTTGCTGTTTTGTTGCATGCTTAAAATACTGGTGTTCTGTGAAAGCTGCAGGTAAAGCTGAAATGTGTCTGCTTGTACTGCCAGAAATTTTAAGCTGAACCCTCATCTAGCAAATATCAGCATAGTTGTTTTGACTTGAGTAAAATGAATTTGAGTTACACTACATAGAGTCTATTTTTTAATATATTTTATGTATTTATATTTTAATTTTTATATATGTTTTTTTTTTTTTCCTTCAGTTTTTATTTTCTGCTCCAGTGCATGAATACATTCAGGGACAGACAAATCTGATAGGGAAGAGTGGGGTGGTAATACAATGGGTATGTACCCCACTACCCTGGGAGGAGGGGAAATCTGTTCTGTGCATCATACCCAGAAGGATTATCCAGTGCTGAAATACCATAGAATATGGCATTCAGAAGTGCCTCAAATTCAGCCCTAGGATTGTTAAAGACAACACTGTAAAACTAAAGAAATTATCACAAATGTCAGCCTAGGCTGTTTGGAGGCTATCACAGTGAGAGACATAGAAGAAAAATTGAACTGGCACAGAAAAGCTCTAAAAGAACTGTCCTTTTAGGAAATTTCTTTAAGAATTCTTAGTAATGCTTGTAATTAAAAATAGATGTCAAGATCATACCAGTAAGTAAGACTGCCTGAACTCTCAATCTAAATTGTTCAGGGCAGCATTTACCTTCAGAAAGGGAATCTCAAATTTTCTGTACCCACATACATGTGTGTGTGTGTATATACTACACTGGCAGGGTATTTTTTAGTTGCTGTATGGTTTCAGGAAATTTCCTCTGAATAATATGATTTGAGCAATTGGTCGGCTGCAAAGCACAGTCTTGATGCATAATACTCCTACCCAGCAGCACATCTGAGCACCAGAGGGAGATGAACCACCGTTCTGGCAAGTCTTAAGGTCTTTTTCTGTTTTCTCAAGCTTGCATGGAGAGAGGAAAAGAATGTATCAAATGCTGAGGACAGACAGTTGCTCCCAATGCATTGAACAGCTGACTGGGGCACTATCTCTAGATTCGTTATATAAGACTATAAGATTGCCACAATCAGGGCAGCAGTCAACAGGGATAAGAAAGGAAGTAAATCTAACATCCATTAGAAACAAAACTACAGAAGCCTGTTTTTTAGCAACTATCCCATCACTGTAAAAGTCCCTACACTGTCCCAGAATATTCCTGCCAAACCCTAAATACCCTGTGTCTCTACAAAAGCAGTGCAAGATCACTGTACTTAGAAGTGGGTCCAGAGCTATTTGCTTGCTGATTACTGGGATATAATACCTGGTGGTAATGGTCCTTCATACTTCCCTGGCAGAACACCCTTTCATGGTTAGGTTGTTTTTGGAATTGATCCCCCCTAAAATTTTCAATTTTCCTAAAAATGTGTTAGAAATTAAATATAAATATTCATCTCCCACATTTAGTTGAAACTGGCTAAGAGCTCCAGATATTTGGCAGGGAGAGGGAAATTAGAGTCAGACAGAATCATCATGATCACAGATATTTTGTTCCTGTAGGAAGTCAGGAACAAAGATTAAAAAAAACTGGAAAGGCTCTTGAACTTATATTGGCAAACATAAGAATCACAGATCTGGATCCTCACCTCTTATGAAGTCTAAAGGCAGTAACAGCACAGGACAAAGGTTGTAATACTCTGTGAAATGTTATGGGGTCCTGATACCTGCTTGGCTTTCATGCTACTTGGCAGAGAAGAGTAGAAGTTGTTCAGGTTACAAAACAAGCAGTATAGCCAACACTGAAATCGATAAGACTATGCCTGAGAGCAAGCCCTCACTGTAGAGATAAATAACCACTGCAGTGACTTCTTGCAGGCTGGCTTGCAACGTGGGAGGGAGAGCAGCCAGCAAGAGGGGAGACTGGGACCAGCTTTTGGCTTACCTGCTGGTTGAGTGGTCACCTTCTCATTTGTCATAGGTTTTCTGTCCAAATTAGGGGGACAGATTGTTCACACGTAAGTCAAAGCAGCTGCAGGATCATTCTCAGCAGAGAACCCTTTCAGAGAATGACATGAAGCATGTACTGGAAAGGCAGTTTTATTTCTAGGACTCTGTGCATTGGCTCAGAGCCCCTTATTCCTTCTAATTTTTATTCAAAAATTAATTCAAGTTTGGTGGTCTAGTTGCTATATAATTTTCCAGTGGTCAGCAAAGTGAATGAAATTTCTTCAAAAGTCAGTCCACAGCAAGACTACAGGTACAGTTTCACCATCAGTTTTGGCTGTTCTAAATCTATGAAGCTATCAGGAAGGCGTGAACACATATTTTACTCTGTTCCTAACTCTGCATTAAAATATCTCCTCCCAATGCCAGTACTATCAGATTTTCTAATCACTTCTTTTCTGGAGTTTTCAGCAAGGTCTCTCTGACCACGAGGCCATCTGAGCGCTGGTGCTGTGTCACAAAGGACAGCTGTCTGCTTTCATAGCAGTGTAATCCTAGATTGGCTCAAAGATGACCACACTCTAACTTAATTTAAACACCTAATGCAATTACCATCCTGAAACTGAGGTGTGTGACAGCTGAATACTTGTGTGAATGTCCTCACCCTTCTCTTATCGCAAGACATTTTCTTCTCAATCTGTTCCCTAGGCTGTGCTAGCCCCAAGCATTTTTTATATGGCCACTCAGTAAGCCAGATTAAAGAACTGAGCCAGTTAGGAAGTATCTTGTTCAAAAAATGTAGTGATTTTCCAGTTCATTCTCTTGGTTTACACTGACCATGCAAAGGTGTGCAGGAGCCGTTTAAACTGGTGAAAAGCTGAATTTTGCTCTCCATTTCAGGAGCTGCTGCTGAGGCTATGAAGTATTGCTCTACCAGAGGAGTTCTTAGTCATATTGCTTCCCTATATCATGTGCTAGAAGAGACCTTAGAAAAAGACCCCTACAGTAAATTTAGCACCAGGAGAAATTTTAATGAAAATTTTTCAACTCATTTATGACCCTTTTATGCCACCCAAATGTTTCCAAGTATGCCAGAACTGAGCTTCGGGATCATAGCCATTGCATGGCTTTAATTAACTGGTGCACTTACAATACACTGAACATAAACAGAGCATCTCTAAATGCTAATGGTTGTTATTGAACCCCTGTGCTTCCTAGCGCAGTAATAACCGGTACAAAGCTTAACTTACTGGTATACAAGATCCAATTGTGTATCTTCCTCAAGGGATATTTATCTTCACAGCATGATTGCTAAGATAAATGCTAAAGTTTAAAATTCAAAAGTGCTTACTTCAGGGCATTATGACAAGACAACAAAAATATAGACTTGACAGAAGAAAAGCTTATGCATATAAATTATGTAGCCTTTTAATTGAAATATATTTCATAATAGATTTCATAGCCAGTAGATTATTTTTCAAGGCATTTTTTTCCTTAAATAATAATTTTTAAAAGGCACTTTTCGCCCTTCCCTGTAGCTTCACAGAAATATAGACAAAAACAACAACAACAAAAAATTTAACAGCAGAGCATTGCAATTTTAGCCATAATAGTCAACATAACAATTAGAACAGTTTGTTACGAGGACAGGGAATAGGGCTGTCTGGAAAAAAAGCACTACAGCGAGTGCTGTTGACTCACTGTGTTGAACACTGTTTCCTTTCCATCTGAAGGGGAGCAATGCCACACAGCAGCTGTTGTAGGAATAGCAGCCACAGGAGACATTGTCTTCCGCAATGATAAGCCGCCAGGCTGAGAGTCTTAGCTTAATTTTAGTTTCAGATTTCGGTTCATAGAGTTTTTGTGTGGTGTTTCTTTTCTTCCTTAGTGATGATGTAAATTTTTAGAGTTCTCGGCGACTCCCATAATCCAAAAGGAAATCTTCATGAATGATTTTTGGAGTTGTAATTCCCTTGCAAGACAACTGCCCAGGTCTAATGGGAATAGGACTGATTTTGCCTGTCAGATTAGAAGCACTGTAAAGATCTGACTTTAGAACGCATAGCCATGACCCACGTGTTTTCCATCTGTATTGCTGACTGTTGTCCTGTTTGTAACTCAGACGTTAAAAACTCACTTTTCTACTAGAAAGGGTTGAAAATGAGCTCTTTGGTAGCCTCAGCCCCACATGTACTTTGTCTGCTCTATTTTTACCCAAATAGAAGAAAATAAGAGTGCTTAAGAAATCTTTCTAAATATCCATCTGAGCTGTGGGACAAACTGTATGGAGAAAAAGTCAAACTGCACTTGGAATTAAGTGCTGACCCATAGGTCAGCCTTTAACTGACAGACATCACCCAGAAAGAGAGGGCTATCGGTTCTGCTTCTAGAAATTAGGAGAAATTAGATCAGCAACAGCCCTTCGAGGAAATTAATTGAGGCACTTTCTGCTTTTATGTCTGGCAGCTCTCCCTCTTTCCAGAGGTGTTATTTAATCTAGCCACCAAGTCACATCTGCAGTTTTAATTAGCATGTGTGTGTCTCTGTTGTTCTTCCTTCCCTGTGTAGCACACTGAGCACCAACAAGTATTCAGCCCTTCTGAGCAAGCACGTTTACTTTAAATACCACTGGGCCAAATTCTGATTTTCAGTAATTTCCCTGTAGTACTGTGGACCTCGGCAGGACCCCTCAGATTTACACTCATCTCACTGAGAACAGAATCTGACTCAGGGTATTTGAAAGCCTTGTTATCAGTGAGGCAGGCTATTGAGTTGCTTGGTGCTCTCACTTTTACCTTGTTAGTGGCAAGGTTATCTTTCAGGCTGGTTTTTCCATTGCAACTTGTAGATCCCAGCACAGTGGTATATGCTTTAAGCTGTTCTCACCAGTGCAGAATAATAATAATAACAATAGTAATAAGTATTAACAGTAATGAACACAATAATAGCACCCAAACAGCTGATTCACAATAAATCTTAATATCAATAAATATCACAAAGATGATTATGATCATTTATTATTTCAGAGAAATTGAATGATAGGAAAGATGGTTGCCTGAAGCCACAGAGAGAAGTATTAGGAAAGACAGGAAGATAAATTTAATCCCAGGTCCTGTGCTCTGTCCACAGGACAACAGCTCTGACTCCTCAATGTCGGGTGCAGCTATGGCCCTACCTGCATTTCCTTGATTAGAAATATTAAAAAAGGAGGGGAGGGGGAAAGAAAGACAAAGAAAAAAAAAAAAAAAAGGAATAAGACAATGATCAAAAGGCCAAAAATCTTTAGAAAGGATTTTTAACTGCCTCAATGAAGAATAGTACCAAATGCCTCAGGGTCTATAGATGGGTGTACTGCCACAGCAGCTGATGTCTGTGGAGGTTGTGGCTTTCCTACTCTCAGCTCCAACATCTGGAACCTATAGACTTCACATTCTTATTTCAGGTTGCATTGGTTTTGCATGGCAAGGTTTTGGTAACAGGGAGTTACAGGGCTGGTTTCTGTGAAAAGCTGCTGGAAGCTTCCTCTGTGTTCAACAAAGCCAATTCCAGTTGGCCCCAGGATGGACCTGCTGCTGGTAAAGGCTGAGCCCAACAGCAACAGTGGCAGCACCTCTGGAATAGCAGATATAAGTGGGGGGAAAAAAACCTGCAGAACAGCAACTGCCACAGGAGAGAGAAGTGAGAATATGCGACAAACAGCCCTGCAGACACCCAGGTCAGTGACGAAGGAGGGGCAGGAGGTGCTTCAGGTGCAGGAGCTGAGGTTCCCAGACAGTTCTGGAAGGTCCAAGGGGGAGAAGAGATCTACCTGGAGCCCATGGAGGTCCATAGGGGAGCAGAGATCCACCTGCAGCCCCTGGAGGACCCCACATTGGAGCAGGGGCATGTCCAAAGGAGGCTGTGATCCCATGGGAAGGAAGACTGTGCTGGAGCAGGTTGCTGGCAGGACCTGTGGCCCCGTGGAAGTGACTCACACTGAAGCAGCCTCTTCCTGAAGGACTGCATCCCTGTGGAAGGGATCCACTCAAGAACAGCTCATGAGGAACTGCAGCCCATCAGAAGGCTCATGTTAGAGCAGATTGTGAAGTACTCTCTCCCAGGGGAGGAATTCTGTGCTGGAGCAGGAAAAGAGTATGAGGAGTCCAAACTCTGAGGAGGAAGGAGTGGCAATGTGACAAACTGACAACAGCCCCATTCCCTATTCCCCCTGCACTGCTTGGGGAGAGTAGGTAGAGAAAACTGGGAGTAAAGTTGAGTCAGGAAAAGCAGGGAGTGGTGGGGTCAAAGGTGTTTTAAGATTTGGGTTTATTTCTCATTAACCTACTCTGTCTTGTAAATAAATTAATTTCCCCAAGCTGAGTCCATTTTACCTGTGACAGTAACTGTAGAGTGATGTCTCTCTGTCCTTACCTCAAACCCTGAGCCTTTCATTATATTTTCTCCCCCCTGTCCAGCTGAGGAGGGAAGTAAGAGAGTGGCTTTGATGGGAACCTGGTGTCCAGTCAGGGTCATCTTACCACACAGCTGGAAGCAAACCTAGAAGTAAATTGAGTGATGAATCCTTTACTGTGGATTGAAACCACTCTTCATCACCTGAAAATTTGATCCATTCACTTTCATTTGTTTTTTCAGATTTGCTCTAACAGAATCAGTATTTGTGTCTTTTCTCCATAGCTGTCTCCTGTGGTTTACTGAGTTATTTCTTGAGCTATATGTCTGTCTGCTTCTCTGTTTTACACTTCTGTCTGACATTATAACAAAGAAAAGTAATAACAAAAAATCTTGGAGTGCTAATGATCATCCTTGTAAAAAAATAATACAAATTAATTGCAAAGAGAAAAAAAAGCAATTGTCCACAAGTTTTTAACAGAGAAAAAGCTGAATCAGAAAAAAAAAAAAAAAAAAGGAAAGAAAAGAAAAAGGGGTTAAAACGGTGCTGATGATCTTTCAGAAACCACAGATTTAATTCCCAGCACTTCTGATTTCATTAAGAACTGCAGTCTTTTCCACTGGCAGCACAATTCTTGAGCTTGACAAAAACAGATGGGGAGGATGGTGGAAGTGGTAAACTCCAGAAGTAGCACTCTGTCTTCTAAATCAGGGGGTCACACCTTCAAGTCTTGACTGAAGAACTCAATCTTCCCCAGATCCCACAAACCCTGTTATACAGGTACTTGCTTATATGAGTCCCTGAGTGACAGATTAAAAAGCTCCCTTCTGGTGACTTGTTCCCAGGGAAAGACACAGTGCTCTCGGAAAAAAAAGAAAATCAAAAAAACTCATCAGAATAATGGAGGGGAGCTATTGCATTCCTCAAGTGCCATGTAATAACCTGTGCCTGTGAAAGGCTTGCAGCCCCCAGTGCAGGGTCAGAGAGAGAATAAAGACTGTTTCACTCTTCTGGTGTTAGAAACATAGCTACCTATTTTCTCCAGAAATCTGTATTAACTCTTTCCACATCTAGCAGTCAGTCCCCTACTCCAGCCATAATATCATGATGCTTGGAGGGAGGAAATTACGGTGCTGCCTCTTTGCTGTTTGGAGCTTATGAATGGGATATGTTGTCCAAGACACTTAGTACAGATCTTGGTTGTCCTGTGAGCAACATCACTGGGGCTTAGGGAGACAACAGCAATCAACAAAGAAAATAGAATTCCCTAGTTCTCAGGTCCTCTGATCCCTAAAATAAATACAAGCAATTAATGTACTTTCTTAACCTACTCTGTATTTGTTTGTTTCTATAGATAACAAGAGTTCTCGGCAACAAAAATAATTGTGAAGGTCAATTTTTTTCAGTTCCTGGGTAATTGCAGTTTCTCCTGAGTCAAAATCACTTCTCCTCTAGAGAATTCTCTAGCGCTAGGATTATTCCAGTTATTCCAGGGGAGGAGTATGACAGTTTTATTTTGCATGGATTTGCCTGTGTGGAACTGAAGTATGCAACTGTTGCTGGTGATGCTTCAGTTCACAAAATATTCAAGATTTTGAATGGACTGCATTGTGTCTTATGTGGGGGGAAAAAAAAAAAGAGTATAAAAAATGTCTGTCTGGGTTGTTCAATCAAAAAAGGAAAGTGAAGCCAACAAAGATAATCAACTGGATATCCATCAAGTACATTTGTATCATAGACATTGGTTTCCTTACATGAATCACTATCAGTCGATTTTCCCCAGTTTCACTTTATAGTGCTCAGGATGAGTGAATTATGCTCAGTGTGGCAATACTGGACAATTGTGTGAATCTGCTAGAAAAACTGCAAGACTAAGATGAAAAGCAGGAGATTGATTCTGTTTTAAAGCAACCTCCTTCGTTATTTGTTGTGTTCGACCCTTGCATTGCATGAGAGCTGCCAGAATGTCTTTGTAGTATTAGAACAGTAAAGGTGGTACTAGTTTATGAGTTGGCTTTGTTATCCATAGGTTTTAGCAACTCTCTAAGGAGAATGATACAAACTCGCTGAAGGTATTGCTTCCATCATACATCATCATGACATCTGTAACTTTATCCAGCAGAGGATCAGTCCTACTTTAAAAGATTTATCAAATTGGCTCCAAATTAGGCAGCTCTGTCTGCAGGGTAATTATGTACCAAGACTTGGCAAGCTTTGTGAAGATCTGGTCAGGCTCTGCAGAAGACATTTAGGATTTTACCTTCCTTTTAGTGAAGAAATTAAACTGAGAAACTCTGTTTTGACTATGAATGTCGCATGCGACCTGATTATATCTGTGCACATGTGCTTGCACATATTTTGAAAGCTGCTTTTTGTCAAAGCAAGGTATTGAAAGAAAAGGAGAAACCCTTTCACCTTGTTTTGGAAAGGTTTGATTAATAATTATCTATTTGCATATTAAAGCTTATATGGAGAGAGGTTTTACTATGGATAGGAATATATAGACTTTACTTTTTAAAGCATACATGTCTCCCATTGTATCATCAGAATAATAGCAGGGATGAATGATACCTTCATTAAGTTTTCTGATGTAATTTATGAGGATAGGACCTGGAGTCTGTAGCTGATGTTTTGATGAATGACATTTGTATAGGGGGTCCAGATAATGAATACACTTTGTTGTGCTTGATGCTATTACATTAGTATGAAAAATCCAAAGGTATGAATAAATCTCTGTGAAGCAGAGGAGAAAGGAGGGAAATCCACTTGAATAGTTGAGTTGCAGATACATTAAGACTGTGGGGCTACATGTATGTAGAGTTTAGTCTTTGTACATGCTACATCAACATGTGCTCAAGGGAGATGCTTTGAGCAGAAGCAGGGCCCTTTCAGGATCCTAATGTGGCAGTATTATAGCCTGAAGGGAGTATAGCCCTACTAGATTACAGATGGAATAAAGGTGCTGCAAGGAGAAAGGAAAGTCATACCTTCCCCATACCACCAGGCTTTCTGTGCTGGAGGGAGAATTCATCCTTCAAAGGGCAAACAGCATATCTGCAGGCAAGAAGATCTGCAGAAGAAACAGCTTTCAAGCTCACTGGAGGTCCTTGAGAGATGTCTCGGTGCCTCCCTTGGCTTCATCCTCTCTTTAGCATATGGTCTGTCTTTCTGCTCTATCGCTTTGTGTTGCTTTCCACCAAGAGAAGACTTTTGTCTATGTCTGAGGCCTTGTACAATGTCCTGGTTCCTGAGGCTATGAAAACATGAATATGCATAACCTACTAACAGATCAGAGTATAGCCTAGGGCTGGACATGGAGAGGGGGAAGACAATTCTCAGCTTTGGCTTAGCGTGTAACCTTGAGTTATCTATTTACATCAAGATCCAGAACAGCATATTTGTACCCAAGATACAATTAATGTGATTTAAGCATTTAGAAGCACTCCTGTCTACAGAGCCAGGCATGTGCTGTACTGTCCAGGCACAATATTGCTCTAGTCAGCAGGCCACATAGAGATGTTAGTAAAATGCCAAGCCTAAGCCAGTAAACCTTACTAAGAAGTGAGATGAACTATGTGAAGTACTTAGCAATCATGATGAAAGGGCTGTCATGAGGAATGCAAGTTCTCAGTTTTGCAGTGTGAGTGTAATCACCTTCAGAGTTTTGTTTTGTTTTGGTTTTGTTCTTGTTGTTGGTTTTGGTTTGGTTTTGGTTTGTTTTTTGTTTCTTTCTTTTTTTTTTTTTTTTTT
>JAWWEU010000091.1:67157305-67178567 GCA_035583155.1 Acropternis orthonyx
AACATAAAGATGTGCTTAAGATGCTGAGTATTAAGAAAACTATTCAGATACATACATACCACTAAGGCGCACTTATAAATTCAATCAGGAATAAGCACATGAAAATACATTCAAAACCTGGGGGGAAGTGAGATGGGGGATTGTTGTTTTGTTTGTTTGTTTGTTTGTTTGTTTAATTATATGTTTGTTTATACAGTTTTTAGGCTATGATTTTCAGATTTTCTCAAACATGGGCTCTCTGCCTTGGTGCACATGCATAACTATGCTTTAGTCTCTTGTCAGTAACTAGTATAAAGAGCATCCAGCATGCACTGAAGCAATCAAATTTTGTAGGTGCTGGCAGCCCACAGAGATGCAGCAGAGACTGTCCAAGATTGTCATTGCCTTAACTGTTCCGATGAGTTTCTTCTCTGCATTGAACTGTCATTCCTGATGGCTGCAGAGGAGATAAGGTAAGTTATAGTCTTCTGTGGCATGAACTGGATTTAGTCATGGTACTGTAGTCCATCCTCCAAAGAGACAGACAGATGAAGTAGGGACAAAATGAAACATGCCGGGGAGTAAGCAATTTCAGAGATGGCAGAGAACAGTGTTGAGATTGAGGGCATCATTAAAAATATGAACAGTGTGTATGGGTGGAGAGGGGTTGGTGAATTTGTCTCTGCTAAATTTTTGTGTAAAAGCAAGCCATAGGAAAAGTTTGTGGACAAAATTTCAACCTGAGACATCTTGGGGTCAAAAACTAGCTTGGATGATAAAAACTTCATGTTTCAGCCACTGCTGAGTGGTGCCTATGCAGCATAAAGGGCTTCATTTTCTTTCTTGAGTAAGAACCTACCCACACGAGTGGGTTGGTTGGAGGTGCACAAGGAGGGGACAGAGGGGATAGCTGATCCCAACTGACCAAAGAGATGTCTGATATCATGATATCATGATGAACAATAAAAACTGGAAGAAAGGGGAAGAGGGGATGTTCAGGGCTATGGCATTTGTCTTCCCAACGCTTCCCATAGTGCGTGGTGGAAACCCACTTTCCTGAGGGTGGCTGGACACCTGCTTCCTGAAGGCAAGTGATGAACTAATTTCTTGCTTTGCTTTTATGCACATGTGGGTTTTGTTTTCAAATGGTCTTTATTGTAACCCGTGAGTTTTCCTACTTTTATCCCTCCATTTCTCTTCCTCATCCCATGCCAGGGAGTGAGTGAGCAACTGCGTGGTGCTTAGTTGCCTGCCAGACCATCTATTCGAAACCTCAGTAAGTAGAGAACTTGGCTCCTAAGTTTTGCCCTTTGGAGATGAAGTTTTATATACACTCTCCAGGGAACTTTCCATGTTAGTAAAGAAATAAAGACATAATCTCTTTGCAAATAATACTAACACCAAACCCCATATGATAAGAAATGTAACATGCCCTTAAAGTCAACATGTAATGGACCCAATCTCCAGTAATTTTTTCTTTACAGTTTCATGAAGACAGAAAGGCAATGCTGATTTATGCCAATTTACAGTCTGGACTGGGACAAATTCTGATATATATTGTGCATATTCCCTATTTGCTATTTGCTATGGTTATGCGTTTTATTGGTTTTATAAAATTTCAAAATGCCAATAAAACAAGAATTTTAAAAAAGTTTTGGTGCCATCAAACTGTTCTTTGGCAGCACTGACTTTGTAATAGGATTGGATTGTACATTAATGTTTAATTTCCTTTTATTGTATTTTTAACTGCCTTTTTATTATATGTATATTTATTATTGTGAAATGCCTTGGGATGACTTTGTCAGGAAAGGTGCCATATAAACAAAATTGTATTGATCTGATGATAAGCAGAACAACAATCAAAGAAGTGAGATATTTCATAATAAACTTGCATACAGCAGTATACTGTTAATGTAGTATTTTAGCTTAACATTTTTACTGGTTAAAAGTTATGTAGATGACAATTTACTACTCCCTATCGGATCTTACACTGACAACTTTACTTCTATCAACCTTCTTCTGCAAACTGTGGTAGAAAGATTTAATTGTGTTTGGAATTAATTGGATTTTAATCAGACTGCATAAAGAAATTGCAGAAGTTCTTGTTTTGTTTTTCTTTTTTTTTAATAAAAAAGCAACAAAAAGCCCTCTTTTAACATATTGCTAGGGATGCTGAAATATTCATTGCTACAACAGTTTGAATAGTGAATTAAAATGAATTCATGCTTCAATACAAAATTGGTTAGATGAGTTAGCACTTGAAGAACAGTTTCATATATTCCAAAGGAAGCGGGGAAAAAAGAAAGGGGAAAAAAACAAAAAAAAGGAACCCCCAAACATGAAGTTCAGTTTATTTTAAACCAAACGTGTACCGTGTTGAATTGAGCTCTCAAGAAAGGTATCTTCCCAGCCCTTTAAATTGCTTGCATTGAAACTCATAAACATTCATTAATAATGTTCTATGGGAAATAATTTTCAAGTTCTTTTGCATAACATTGCAGCATCTATTGAAATAATATTTTGCCATATCAGAAAGATAAATCCTAATAAGGAAGGCAATTAAAGCCAAGTGGAGAAACAAAAACTTCCATAATGTTATCTCTAAGAACCAACTGGTAATGAATTGAATGCAGAAATCTATGTGGGAGTTCACAGTCTTTTCGGTGTCTTCGGGATCAGGATGAGTGGGTTGGCCCTTGTTCCCAGATTCACTACTTCTCTGCCTTTTCCATTTCCCAAGTCTTCATTAAATCTGGGTCTGGAGAGTTTTATGCATGCAAAAAGGCTGACCTAAGTCTTTAACACATCTGGGTAGAGAGACATTTACATGCTCCAGCAATTATATTTAAAGCTGTTAAAAAGAACAAGAATGGGAGGGAAGCACAACCAAGAGTAACAAGTGTCTAGCAGACTCACTTGAAAAATAAGACTATGGGCTGAGTGCCAGCACCAACATTTAGGTGTCCCCATCCTTTTTTATAGTCCATCCTGTTGGGTCTGGTGAGATTTAATGACTTGCAGTGACTGGCCAATGAAACATCCAAATGGTGGAGATTTGAGCCAAGGACTCTTGTTCAAGATGTCTAAAACCCTACATCACTTGTTCCATTTTTAGAGTTACTGTCCACAGCAAACTCTGTCTGGTCTGAGGGAATTGACAGCATAGCAATATCCAAGCATCACTAACTGAACTGTTTGGATGTGTACAGGTGACTGGATTAATTTCTGTGGGAGAGTGAAATCCCTCTTAATTTGCTTTCTCTCCTGTAACTCTCCTTACTTTTATCTGTTTGTGCCACAGCAATACAGTCTTGCACTTTCTACTTTTGTTTCCCTGCTCAAGCTTTTGTTGCATTGAACAACTTCTCAAAGTAATGCTTGTGGAGAGAAAGCATTGAAGTAAATAATCACAGCCTCATTTCTTCATATTTTTCTGTCAATCAGTTGAGTCACTGCAGAGAAAAAGGTATAGCAAAGTAATAGTAATGAATGCTAAAGGTCAGATCCTTATAAAACATGTTAAAGGTCAGATCCTCAGACAATGCTATGGGGCACAGTATGATTCAGCCTTGGGACTCTGTTTTTGTTAAGCAAAAGATGCTTCAGGTACACAGTGATCACACTGTTTCAGACATAATGAATTTCTTCTGCCTAAAGAGTTGGTTTTTTGTTTTTTTTTTTTAGGACATATACCCAAGTGTGTAAAAGTCCTTGCAGGTTCCAAGTTGTTCCCTTTGTCACCTTCACTGAAAACAAAGAATGACTCCTCTGTGAAACATCCCCAGTAGTGTATGCTTTAAGGTCACCTAGGAAAGAGTTAGCTGTACATTAAGTTATACCTTGCTGATAACAAGATGGATTTAGAAAGTGATGAGAAATGACAGGGTACACATGTACATTAAAGCAGATGACAGGAAATTGAAAACATTACTGTAACTTATTAAACATTGATTTTCCAGACATTCCTTGATATTGTTTGACAAAAACAAATGTTAACAGTAACAACAGCAGAAACAATCGGAAAGGAATTGTGGTCTCATTTTGGAGCTGGCAGTGAGAAACAAGATCAGAGAGGATAAGAGAACAAGTCATGAAAACTCAGGTACAGACACTTACTACACAATTAGAAAAATGTTATTATGTTACTAGAATAGAATAGAAGAGTATTTTAGTGGAAAGATCCTACGTCGAATTACTAATCCAACTGACTGATGACTTCAGTGTTGACCAAAAGTCAAAGCATGTTCTTAAGGTCATTGTCCACATGGACAGACACGGGGCATTGACCAGCTGCGTAGGAAGTCTGTTCCAGTGTTTGACCACCAACATTATGCTGGGGATCAGAGACCAATACTCCATGGAAAACTAGGCAGTTAGGATACAACCTTTAATTTTAAACTCTACTCTTGAGTTTGTAATGGTTCTCCTTCAGAGACTTTGGAGAGTTTTGACTTAAATAGAGGCACCCTACAGAGGCTGAACTTTGCCAATTTATTGATATATAAATATTATCTGCCTTTATGATTTTTTCCAAGTTCTTTTATGACTAAGTTTGAAAAGTTTTTTTCTAATTGAACATTCTACAGCTCAATCCTGCCTTAACACTGAACCCAGCTCAGAGGGTTGTTCAAAGTCATATCCAGGAAGAAATACTGGTACTTGTACTCCTGTTGATAAGTTCTTTAAAAAATATTATGGTTAGATTTCAAGTGTCATTTGAACACAAATTGGTTGAAATAATGCTAAAGGCAGCAAAGTCAAATATATTCACTTTAATGAAACTTTCTGTTAAAATCAGTCAGCATTTCCTTCTGAAATAATCCAGTGTTAAACTTCACTAAAGATTTGGGTTTACACTCATTGAACAAATTTGTAATCTTCAGCAGCAGAGAGGACTATCTACAAGATGATGTGCAGTGGTTCAACTAAGCAACTGCAAGCAGAAGTGCAGTCACTGGTGGAATCCTGGGGAAGATGGGAGCATTGCACAGGGAAGAAAAGGAATGGAGAGTGAAGGGGCTATGTGAGGTCAGGTCAGGTCACCCATGGGGACAGAGCAAAGTGGACTCACAGTGATATCCAGGCTATGACAGTCTGGGGACTGGCAGTCTTGTAACCATCTGACTGCAAAAAGTATAGGATCTCAGCCTCACACCAGGACTGATATGCTGCCTGCTGTCAACTGCTGTCTCACCCCTGTAAGAAATGGCACAATTCTTGGCTGTTCGTGGTATGGCTGAACTTAAAATTATTGTCCCTATGACAATTACAAAATAGAAACCATCAGAACCAATGGTTTAATTTTGAGTATTCACCTCTAAACATTCTTTCTCCTCTGTGTCCATCCTAAAACAGGATTCCATGGCTCATGCTGCCACCTGGGAACACTGTCCTTGTCTAGGGACTGCCTGGGAGGGTGCTTCTCAGCATAAGCCAAATGTGTGCCATAAGCATGATAATAATTAAATAGTATAGGTGATTATGTGCCAGTGATTAAATCTATCTTTTGGTTCCTTCTAGTTTATCAGAATAGGTGTACTCTCTAATGCCTGAATTTTTCCTCCTTCAAATATGCATTAAACATGGACATGCAATTTAATTTATTTTATATACACCATGCAGTAACATTTCCCTCTCCAATGCATACTTCCACATACAGACTAGAACAGAAAATATCTTTTTAGGAAGGAGATGTGAAAGTAATAAATATGTTACTAAAAGTGTAGCCTCTTCATCTGACTAGAGATTTTTCATCAAAACATTTCTTAAACCACTGTGTTCTCAGATTTTTTCAGTAGGAAACACTTGTCTGCATTTTTTTCATGTGTCAGTGAATACAAACAAACCAAAGATAGGTAGTTATCATACCTGCTTCTTAAATATCCAGGTTTTCTTTATTCCAGTATACTTTTCTTTTCTGGTTTTGCTTTCTAGAAAAGCAGAAACAATAGTAAGAATATCACTACAATGTAAAAATAAACAAATATTGTGAGCATTTCCTAAAACCATAACCATTCCCTCCACACGTGTACTCATCAGTAAGGGGGGTTGGGGTGTCCAAGCTTTTAGCTATTTGTGACATTACTGAATGCTACTGCTGGCTAGGTCATAAGCAAATATTAAAAAGGCAAAACACTTTCTTCTTTTTAGTATTTATTTTTCTCACCTTCAGAATGATCTTGGCTCCATGGTGTAGTAGCTCTCTTATTGTACTTGTAATGATCTGAAGATTCTTTGTCTCCATTGTAAGTGGCAACTTATGACACCTTCTGCACTGAAACTGCTGAGTTGCTGGCAGATTGTTTCCTAGGTAAAATACATCTGAGAGTGAAATGGCAGCTAGGTAAGTCAAAAAGTGAGTAGATGTTTGCTGGCTTTGGTGGGTGATGCTGAGAGTACTGGTGCTCTAAAGCACCAGGCTCCTGGAACCAAATTTAATTACAATGCAATTTGGAACATGTTCAGACACTGCTTCTATCACTGCAAGTTCTACACATGCACATATTTTATGAAAACCTTGCCTGGAGGTATTCAGCATAAAGATACTTTGAACTAAAAAGTAAACTCTTTTTATCCAGAGAAAAAAGGTATCTTTCTTTTATTATTTATTATTATTACTATTATTGTTATTTCCCTATCATTATCTTGTTTGTGTAAAAGCTGAGAGAGAAGTTCCTGAGCTGGGTCTCCCGGTCCTTCATGAAAAGCAGTATTTAATTCTGCTTTTGTAGAAAGACATGCAGTCAAATCTACTTACTTACACAAGACACCACAGGAATATTTTTTTAAAATCCAGTGCTCCAAATCCTGAGAATCTGCTCCTGCTTTTCTGGTCAGCTAATATTGCCTTAGCTACTTTTACAGTGCAAAACAGTCACTTCCTTCTGAGAAAGCATTTTTTATAGCTCCTTTTATGTTTCCTTATAGTTATAGCTATAGGAAATAATATAGTGTCATATCTGAGGACCTGTGATGGGTTTAGACAGCACCTATGATAATATCTGAACCTGATATGATAAATAATGTGACAATGAGGTTTGACATTGGGTGCACCAAAAGATATTCAGATGAACTATCCCCTAAAAAGTGGATTCCTTCTGACAAAAGACATCTAGAAGTGTCCACTGAAATTTATTTTTTTCTTGCAGCTTTATGAAAAGGTAGGTTATGAAGTCCCCTACAGAAGCCTACTAGGGTAAGCCAGTGATTAATCCGCATAACTAATGAAGTCATGCACGTATTTCTGTGCTAATGCAGACATCATATAGAGCTGTGGCATGTTCAGTGATGAGCAGTACATCTCGTGCTTGACATCAGTATAGTCTAGAAGGGCTCATTTTCACCTCCACAAAAAGTTTTTAAGAAACAAAAAAAGCAGAACTGGTTTTAAACCACTTAGAAAAGAGCACAGTCCATGACTCTGACACCTTACTACAGCAATGAATATCCCTATCTGTGTAAATCCCCTCTCTTTCAACTGATGTTCGCTGTTTTGCAGCATGTTGCTCAATGTTTTGTTGAACTACATAAACTCAAAAGTCAGGTGTACACATACATTCTTGCCTGTTTGATATGGGCTGCAGTTTTGGGCCTTGATGAGTTTCTAAATTTGCAAAGAGGAAGGCATAGCATTTCAACTCTGCTAAACAGTAGAGCTGTCATGTTGTGGCAAGCAGCTCCTTGCAGTCAAAGCAGCCAGACACAAAGCGGTTGTTCCTCCCCCTATTTTATCCTGTCCTTATGCTGCCAGTATCACAGCTTTTGGAAGCTCACTGTGATACTTTGCCATAAGACTCAGTATTCCATTCAGCACATTCAGTCTTAGGGCCATTAGCAATATCTCCTCTGGAGAGCTTTCATGGTGGTCCAGTGCCAGGACCACTAAATAACACAGCAAGGTGGTGTTCTATGGGGAACTAAGGCTGACAACAATTCGGAGATCTGTAAATATCTTCGCATAACAGCATCCTGGACCACACAGGGTACAGGCAGAAGAGATAACCCAGCTGGTGTTGCTTGCTGTCCAAAGCTATAACCCTAATACAGTCCAGAGGGAGAAGGTAAATTAGATTTGTTACTAGAGTTGGACATCCCCATCTACAAACAAAATACCATGAGGCTGAGGCCAAAGAGATGAGGTCTGTCCAAAATGAAAGAGGTGGAGGGGAAAAAAAAAAAAAACCACACCAAAAACCAGAAAAAGCTCACAATGTGCAAGGGAAATCCTGAAAATTATTTCCTCCTTTATTAGTAAACTGCCCCTCATAGCTGCTAATCTGGCTGCACCATCTGTTAGTTGCACTAGTGACCTCACAATGCAGGTGACAGTCATGTAAAACCAACAGTAGAAACACTAGTAAAGTCAGCCATTTCCAAGGTAATTTTTACTAATATACAGGCAGGAAATATACAAGCAGCTTCCCCACATATCTTACAGAACATAAAATTAATGAATGAATTGAATTGGATTGGAAGAGACCTTAAAGATCACCTTGTTCCAACCCCACTGCCATTATCAGGGACACCTTCCACTATCCCAGGTTGCTCCAAGCCCCGTCCAACCTGGCCTTGAACACTCCCAGGGATGGGGCAGCCACAGCTTCTCTGGGCAACAGTACCAGGGTCTCACCATCCTCACAGGGAAGATTCTCTTCATAAATGTCACTAAAAATATAGACTCCATGCAGTGACATCAAATATGTTCCTGATAAGTACCTGGGCTGTAGAACACATACTACACAGTTGAGGAAGTGAGGAGGACCATGGGGTGGAGTCAGGCTTGTGAGGTGAAGTGAATTGGGTTACTAAAATCACTGTCTACCTTCAAGTGTTTACCTGAAGCATTTAAACTTTATTCATAATCCTATATCCACTGACCATCCTCCCAGCACTTCACACCTCAGCACTCTCTGAAGCAGTAAAATCCAAACAGGTCCTAGTGTGGTCAAACTCTGGCCTTGATGAATTCATATGTGGTTTTTTTTAAACTGGGGCAGTAGGACAATTCATTGTTTCAAGTCAGAGTTTCTTCATGTGCTTTTCCTGTCAAAGATCATAATAAGAAAACATTACACAATTGACCATCTTCTCACGATGGCATGATTTATATAACCTTAGCTTTGTAATCACAAAGAGACTCAACTTTGTCCAAAAAAAAGTAGACTCCTCTTAAGGAATGTGGCTGGACTATCTCTAAGCAAAAGAAAAACAAAAACAAACAAAAAAACCCCCACAAACAAACATGTTGCTACAGAATAAAAAGTCTATATGTGTTCTGAAATGTGGCCGTCATTAGATTTCTCTACACGTATTGCAGAAACATCAGTTAACTATGCCATTAACACTGGAAGCTTTTTATTTCTCTCTGTGCAGTCACTCCACAGTCCTATTTGTACATAGTTTACATATCTGCACAAATTCATCCTCATAATCCCTTCTTTTTGTAGTTATCCATTCATTTAGCATGATGGATATGGAGGCAGAAAAGAAGAATTGACTTGGTCAAGGTCATTTAGAAGGTCTGGCAGAATCAAAACTAAAAAAAAAATCCCACCCTCTAAATCTCCAAACTGTATGTTAAACACAAAACCTTAAAGTCACTGTTCCTGTTCTTGTGTTTAACAATTAACAAGTACAGCACAACTGGGATGTTATAAATGAGTTACACATTTCCTGATTACTTAATTATAAACGTAACAGCTCACCATGTTACATCTCTAACTTAAAGCAATAGAAAGGACAATACGTGTCATATTTGAAAGTAAAGACCTTGTTTCCATTATTTTCTCCTTCATAACTAATTTTTTTTTTTTTTTTTTTTTTGTAGCAAACCTGTAATCCATGTGGACAAAAATTTACAAAAAGCATAGATGGAAATTAGGCATTTTTATTGAGAGTCTAAAACTAAGTCCCCGTTGGGGACTGTGAAGATCTTCCAAATGTCTTTGTAAGGTTTGAGATAATGAAGGTGTCACTGTAGATTTACAAGAAGATAGCATTCCATGATGAACTTTATCTTAAAAATAACTGCAAACATAATTATCCAGCATAAATGAGACTCCAGGGAATAAATTTTCCTGAAAGCAACTGCCCCTGGTTCTATCACAAAAAGCATCTTCAGCAGCCACAATGCACTGAAAAAGGAATCAAGAATATGTCTTTCTTCCCCGTATCTGCCTTCATAATATTCATGTTCTGTGCAAATAATGGCTGTGGGTGCCAAAAGGCTATGTGTAAAATAAGCATTCTTGCTTAAAGAGCACACTTTCATTATCTTCTTTGTTTTCCTTTAAATTTTTATCTTCCTTCTGACATCAAGCCAACAGTCAACCAAAGCAGAATGACTAAGAACTTCCAGCACAGCACCATACAGAGAAAAGTGTCATAATTTCTGTAGGAACAGTTTAAGAAAGACTTTAAGAAAGAATGAAAGTTTCCAGCTATATCTGGATATTAGAACATTTGTCCTGAAGTAATTAATATATATTAAAAGGAGAATAGGGACTTGTACTAACATGTTCTGCCATTGTCATCCTTGCTAAGGTAAAACAAACTTTTCCACAGCTTGGGAGAGGAAAGCTCATTCTCACTGCGCTCTTTTCAAGCAAGGCCTGTGTACTGCCTGTACGGTAGAAAGTTTCATGTTAATTACCTTGCCTTTTATTTCATTTTTTTCCTGGGAATTAAAATCCAGAGCAGGAGCTGAAGTTGCTCCTCTCTCTTGGAGACAGACCCTCATTTCCTGATGGCTGGTTTTAACAACCCTGACAGTGTTTAATTAATAATGGTTAATACCAGATAAGAGCTGAGCTGTGTGTTAACTTCCTTGACTAAAACTTATCTAGGGTATACGAGAACAGGGGTGGGTAAAAGTAGAAAAGCCTTCTCTGTCAATGAGAGATTGTCAATGGGATGATCACTCTGTTCCTCACCCCATCAGTACAAGCAGCCTTCCTTTGCATGAACTGAAACTTCTTCAGGGCAATGGGAAATAGAGTGCACTTCATGGGCTGGTCTGCAGGGATGTCTCTGAATGGTGCTGTACCTAGTAAATTGAAGACCATAGTATGCTGAAAATTATAGTAAAAAAACCCAAACCCTAGACTGATGTCTTTGCAGCTGGTAAAGTGGTAACCAATGGTTTTGAAAACTCAAGAGCATCTATATGTGAGGACACAGAAAGTTATTAGACTTTCTTTTCCCAACTCTTTTTTTTTTTTTTTTTCTTTTAAGATGAGTATTAGTATGTTACGGAAAATAAGCTTGATGTCTCAAACACTAAACTGGATTCTTCTACACTGCACACTGGTAACCATCAAGCAGCAATCAGCAGTCAATTTGGTTTGTTTGGATGTCTCAGCAATTTGTGAGGGAAACAGAGTTGCCAAGGGAAACAGGTGAGGTAAATTGCCATGCAGTTTGATTTAACACAGATTTGCAGAGAGGATACTATTAATAGATCTCAATATTATAGATATATAGATATATAGGCATTTCTAATACAGAATGAGTGTCAGAGATGTGGAGTCTTAAATTTCAACATGTCTTTTTAAAAGAAGATGACTTTCTTCTTTTGAGATCAGAAGTGAGGAAATGAACTAGCGCTGCAAGGAAACCACTATCACTGCACCTGTTGAAAGGGTCTGGACAGGCAGGTTTGCAGAGGAGTTTGATTGGAAAAGTTGTTCAATCACAGACTATAAACAGTGATCTCAGTGAAGCGACAATAGTGCAAAAAGTTGTGCATAAGGCAAAAGTTGACTGGGACTCAATCTCTTTTAGGAGGTGGGGTTTTTTTATGAGAGGATATTTTGTAAGACTAAGCATCTTCTTACCTTAACTTTCACTCTGATGTTTGCTTTCAAAAATAATAAGCAGATTTTTAAAATGTTGAACTTTTCTGGCAATGAGTTTTTGTCCTAGCAGAGGTCATAGTTCACTTTCTGGATTCTTCCAAATTTCAAACACAAGGGCCAGTATAAATCAGTGTCAGACAAGCAGTGTAGTGTTTCCACACAGACCTGATGTTAACTCTCATCTTGTTTTAACAAGATTTCTTCCCTTCTATGTTGCATAGTGAAATCAGAGATGGTGAGGTGAGAAAAGTCAAAAGGTGACAAAAATCCTTCTGTGGTGGTTTCTTACCAGATCCATCTTGCTAGGTTAGCCTTGAATTGGTTACCTTCCAACTCAGCAACATCACAGATGGCTGGGTGCCATCCTCAGCAGGGGTGAAATGAAGAAAGTGAACAAAATCAGATTGGCTTTGCTATTGTCAGAGGCAGATAACAAGGGAGATTAAGCTTAAAGCTGTTGTGTTCATCAGAGGTTAGACTCCTGTATTTCCAATTCTGTTAGGTAGCACTTTACAAGATGTATTGCTGACTGCAACAGGATTCTGGAAATATTTGGTATCTAAGCAAACATGTGCAGCCAATTAGTGTGACACAACATATTTGATGTATAAGGATCATCTCATTTAAAGTTTCACTGACTGAAAGTGAGTCATCTGTTCCCAGCTGGTCGCACTGGACCAAAGAGAAAGATGTATGCAACCCCTTGAACAGATCAGTCATCCCATTTGATTTTTAGGGATGGGATGAATTGGCTCTGTCTTTCCATGGGTCCTACAGGTAGTACACATGACTGGTTCAGAACACTTTGTTTTTAGGCTTCTGAAAGCAGCAGAAATGGCTTTTGTGTAGTTATCACTTGATAAAGTCACTGCAGACCACTGTTTGGTGCACCAGCCTGACCTCTGAAGTCACTGCTGTGGCAAGTTCACTTGCCACTGCTGGTGGGCATGCAAAGCAGCATTTGTGGCCAGCTCACAAACACATTTGTACTGCCCTCCTTACTCAGCCTGAATGAGTAGGGGCATCTCCCCATGGATCCTGCACAGACATCAGAAATCTCTGCAGCCATGCCAATCTCAGTGGCTTAACAAATTTGGTACTAGCATTACTCTGAGTAAGTCTTCTTTTCACAGCACTCATGTGAGCAAAAAGGGAAATAAAGTTCATGTTCTGTTTGTGGTTTATTTTTTCCCCTCGCTTACTTTTAATATCTATTGATCCACACTGTTAAGACGAGTAGCAACTGACAGATTGATCTCCTGAGGATATGAGAAGCACTATGATATGATCGTATACTCTTGTGAAACTCCTCCTTTGCTCAGGTTCAGTGAGGTTGAAAGCCTGCTTGCTACAGTCCTACTTATATTTTTAGGAGATCTCACTAAATTCTGGACAAATAGGTGAGATACAGTAAAACTGCTAACTGCACATTAACTCTGCTCCTCAAATGAAGTTTTTAGAGTCTGATAGTGCTATGGAATAGATTGGAGCATAAATCCTCATGTTTTGTGATATAAACCTACCATTTGCTGATGTAGCCTGGGAAGAAATTTCCCCTCTGGGCAACAATTATCCATAAGATTGGGAGCTTGGGAAATCAGGTATTATATGAGCTCTGGTCTTCTATTGTATCAGATGTGGAAATCAAGAGAAGGGTAATATTTGCTGTCAATCCCCCAAATGAGGTACAACCCACTAACAGATCAAAGCCCCGTAACGCTTCTGAGCATTGGACATTATTTATTATTATAGATACAGTATTGACTGTCCATACCTGTATATGTCCTGGCCAGCCACGGAAAAAAAAAGAAAAACACAACACGAAACAAAACAACAACAACAACAAACCAGAACAAAAAAACCAGTAAAAGAACATATGCAATTGAGAAATGGAAAGTTATGAACTCAACGGGGTTTGAAGTCTAGTTTATTAGAAGAGAAATGCTGTCATGCCAGGAAAGTGTTGCTAATGCAGATGAAAGCACAACTGCAAAACTGTATTCTGTAGCAGAAAAGACCAGAGAAACTGGGGTATGAATATGTGAGAAGAATATAAATTACACGAGGTTGAGGTTGGGGTGGGGGGGGTGGGGGGGGTGGTGGTGGTGGAAGGGAAATAAATCAAACATCATACACAAAATTATCTGGGAAAAATAACATTTCAGTGAAGTTATATAATAGCATGTCAGTATCTGATATCCTTGAAGACCAGAAAGGTCTGAAAGAGATTTTGTAAAGAGCGCAAATGAGATGTGAATTTACAATGTAAAGTAATATAAAGAAAGTTCGGTGCAGTTTTGTTCTTCATTACCAGGTGTAACATATAATGTGCTAAAAAATCCTTTAACTCTTTCCCTTCCCACCCCACCAAGCACATAAACACAGCTCTCTACCTGCCTTCCCCTAAGAGGACAGAACACATGCAGAACTCCACTATTTCTGCCCAAGAACTCTTCAGAATTTATGCACTCACCTGCCTGTTCTCTGTTACATTGGAGCCACAGATTAGTTGTTAAACAACAGTTTAGTGTTCCTATTTCAAACAGATACTCATTTAGATTTTAGGCTTAAGAGAAAGGAAAAGAAACAACAAAGCAAAACATATAATTTAGTCCTTTGTTTCCTATTAACCTTCTTTTTTAAATGCAGCATACATAATGTTGCAGCTTGTTTCTATCTGTGGTTTTCTGCCTCTTTTCCTTCTCTACTATTTCTGGCTTTTTTCAATTTCTTCAATTTCAGAAAAATGATACAGCCATGAAGATGATTTAAAATGCAATGTCTCTATACCTTCAATTGCTCAAAATCTCTTCTGTGTCCAGAAAGTAATGAAGTGTCAAAATCTTTATGATTTTGTTTTGGGGTGTGTGTGTGTGTGTTTTTTTTTTTTTTTAATATATGTTTATCCCTTTAAAATCATAGAGAAATGAGAAATTGATAAAGTATTAAAATGTGAAAAACCTTAAAAATTTGAGAAAATAAAATAAAAATAAAAAAGGGAAAATAAAGGTTCAAGCTAAAAGTTGTGTTTGAGAAACAGAGTGGTAGGGGGGAATATGACCTTCTAGTTGCTTTAGCTAGAAAGTAAATATTATTTTTTTTTAATAACAGAATAAAAATGATGAGTATTTCTTTGCGGCAAATATGTTTTCAGTATGAGAAAGCAGTATTAACAAAGTTGAACTCCATGCATCCATCAAAAATTTTTGAAAAGCATAAAAATAATAGGAAATATATGTATATTTTGAAAGGCACAATAATGATGCCAAAATATATGAAGTACAGATACCCTGTCCATATGATTCTTTCTGCAGGGAAAAGAAATATTAAAAAAATTACATTTTTATTAAAAATTCAGAAGAAAACATTTTTGTGTGTATTAAATTCCATTAAAGGGGGTAATCACAGTATTTCCATAGAGTTTGATGAAAGTTGGACCAGGATCCCTTTCAGAAGGCTTCACTTTTATTTTTATTTTAATTTATTTTTATTTTTACCTTGGTGTCAGTAAACTTCCACTGTTATCATAGTAATTCATCATCATTAATGTAAGAGGTCTATTCCAAACACAGTGTCATACAGAGACTAAAATTTAACTCTAAAATTTTGTGATGTTATTAACACTACTGAATTTACTGTGGCAACGGCCCCTAAACCTGAGTGGAAAACAAAATTTTAGCTGTAATTTAATTTTTATAGCACTTGCCCATCAGAACCTGATGCAAATATTTATTTCAGCACTAACACTGATTACTGTTATTTCATTCATATGCATTTGTCTGATCACTTGGCTGTTGATCTACTGTCTGTCCATTCATAAACAGCAGCAAAAAAAAGAGACTGAAAACATTGTGATGCAATGAAGTCCACTGGGTTTTTTTAAAATATTAAGTTCTTGCATTTGCTCATAGATATATGGATCTTTTTTGGCTACTCTGCTTATTAAAAAACAGTGTTGTTGATGCACAAAGAAAATGCAATGAGAGGAGGATGTCCATCCTGAAATGAGTATGTCATTTTCCTTCTGACAACATAACTGCTCTGGTCATGTGTGTTCAAGTACAGAAGCAGAAAAAAGAAAAGATTATTTCACATTCTGACATATAAGACTGTTCTTTGTAAATTTCAGTTTGTAATTTTGATTTCTATTTTGTTATTTGGTTTCCCTTTCACAGTTAAAAAAAAAAAAAAAAAAAAAAAAAAAAAAAAAAGAAGGAATCCAGATGTTAAATAAATTCAAACGGGAATTTAATGTCTATCCGAACTTTTCTGGAAACAAAGTCAGCTTGCAAATATAACTTGTTCTTTGTGATTTTCTGATGTACAGGAGAAAGTATATGGGGAACACTAAGCTAGAAACTTACATTTCTCTGGAAAATTTTCTGGAAAAAGTTTGCTGTGTTTTGCAGTACATGTAATACTCAAATGTAAACTTACAATTAAATGGATAACTGTTTTTTAAAAGTTTAAATTCTAGTTTGGGGGAGTTTTATTTGTTAGTTTGTTGGGGTTTTTTTCATTGGCTGAGGTTTTCTAGCTTTAAAATGTTATAACCATGTTTTAGCCTGATGTTTTTCTTAGAATAATTATTTCTGCTTCCTCATATTTTTCAATTAAGTTTTCAGAAATGAAGCTTTTATCTAGTTTGAGGGAAGAAATTGGAAAAAAATTGCATCATTGTTCCATACTTCACATAGAATTATTAAAAAAAAAGTAATCAATACATAATATTGGCTATGAAGTAAGGCTTTTGACTTGAGTTAAATAGGGAATAATAATTTTCTACCTTATTTGAGTTTTAATTTTAATCTTGGTATTAATTTTCAGAAAGACAGGTAGTTGAGAATTTTAAAAATTAATTACAATTCAAAGAAAAATTATGAATTAGACAAATATTTTTTTTCCTTAAATAGTGCCTATATACAGAGTAGAGATTAGTCCCTAATAAAGACTAAATCCCTGGGTTCTTCATACAGTTTTGTAATCAAAAAATGTCCCAAAGAAAAATTTTGTTTTCAAAGTAATCTCAAGAGTACCAGCACCAAACAGAAATCTGAAGTCTACATGCATTTACATGCAAAAAAAACGAACAAACCAACAAAAAAAAAAAAAACCAAACCAAACCAAACCAAAACAAAAAAACCCCCACAAAACCAAAAAACCCTCAACCCCCCAAAAACAACAACAAAAAAAACCCTCCAAACCTAAACCCTCCAAAACAAACTAGCAGGGGGTGGGGGAAAAAAAAAAAAAAAACAAACAAAAAATACCAGAGAAAAATCGTATTTCATCCACAAGACAATCAAAATTGATTTGTTTTTCAAAATAGAGAACGTGGCACATTTTGTATGATTGAAAAGTGTGTGAACTCCTTGTCTGGAGTGATCTAAGAGGAAACCCTGATGCGGACTTATCGGAATTGCAGAGCAGTGAATGACCACTGGAATGTGGGGAAACGGTCTTTGCCATGGACAGGTTAACTCATGAGCCAAAGACATTCCTAGAGCAAAGCCCAAAAAACAGAGAGCCAGGAGCTCTGACAAAGCTTGACTCATTCAGTTTTTTCAATTTGTGTTTTCTCTGGAGGGACAAAAAAGCCAAAGTTCACATCAACCTTTGAATTTTCCTCTTGCACTGCTGCTCAGTTTCCACTGAATAAAAATTAAGGGCTTCCCAGCAAATAAAAATCCTTCTGTTTCCACCAAGATACAGCCACTGAGATATTCAAATTTACTGAGTGCCGAGTTTGTCAGCCCCTGTTTAGCAGATAACAAATCATATGTGCAGACTGTGGCTTTGGGTGTCAATTGTGACACTGCAAACCTGCCCAATTTTATCTTGCAAGTATAAATATCTCAGAAAGTTTTATTCCTGTAACAGCAGATCTTTAATTAAATAGAATATTGTAAAATAAATAAATGCATCTGTAAACATGCTGGAGGGCAGAAGGACATGTTTTTATTTATACGATTTTAATAAAAAATATGTTTCTAGTTAAATCCCTCTGTGAGTAATCTAATATATAAAATGCAGTACAAGAAAGAGGTGCCTATATGCTGCAGCCTTAACCAATTGTGTGTTTTCATTTAAAAAATATGATCACCTCATTTTCTCCTGTTTCTTCTTCTTTTGCTCTTCTTTGTCTTTGTCTTCTTCTGTCCTTCTTCTTATTTTTCTTTTTTTTCTTGCCTTTTCAACATTCTCTCAAATCCTTTTAATTTAAAAAGCATAAGCTTTGCCTGGATTAGTCTGGCCAAAGTCAAAACAGGCCACTTAGAAAAAAGTACAAAAAAACCCCTCTGTGAACACAGCTAAAAGTTTGCAGTTTTTTCTCTACCTATTGTCTCTAAGTTAGATGTTTCTCTGACTTGAAAAAATTACTCTTTAATATCCTTCCTACTCATGTCGGTCACAGACATTTAATATTTTTCTGACAGCCCTTTAAAAATAGCCTCCAGAGGGTACATTAGCCATTTAGGTGCCAATAACTTTAAAGACTGTGCCTAAATCCTTGGTCCCCTGACAATGAGTCCCACCATCTATTTGCACCATGTGTGCAAAAGGGTTTTTCTCCATCAGTTCCTTTTTAGTTAGCTCTGTTTCATTTAATGTCTCCATGGCTTTGATTGCTGCCTGGAATAACATCTGTCTACCTATTTCTGGCTTTTTCTTTGGCATGATTCTGCCATACACCTTACCAGCTTCTCGCCTATGAAAAGCAGTTTAAGAAAAACTGGAGTTGATTAAAACCTTATATTCATGCTCAGCCCAAGGGACCACACATTGTATTTTAATTTTTCTGACAATTTATCCAGTGCAAAGTCTTACAGAGATCTATGGGGCTGGTGGTACAGGGCTCTGCTGCAGGAACAACAGACCTGTAGACACTGAGACAAACTGAGTTCGTATTTCAGGGTTCAGCTGCTTCTCCTGTAACACTTCATGTGTGCAGATGCACTTCACACCAGAGTAATACCAGGGCTATTCCACTCAATACATTGTTACCTCTGGAGCTCAGGAATTCATAATACACTGATATGACTTCCTCCCATTAAATGCATGGGGTGAAAAAAAAAGCATTTATTTTTCAGTTGGCTCAAATATATTTCCCCTCCTTTTTATTTTTTTCTTTCCCCCTCTTTGCTTAAACATTGAAAACTTTCTATGAAGATTGAAATTGCCCTTGGTTTCACTTACAAGACACAGTTTAGACTTATTTTTCCTGCTGTGAAAACAAAGGGTTATAATAATTCACAGTCATAACTGCAGCAGAAATGCCTAGCTTCCCTCTGCAATACCAAGCAGACCTTTCCCTAGGATCACATGCTATTTAAAGTGTTTCATTTTCTCCTGGTAAAAGCAGAAGCCTCATCAAAACTGTGAATTTCAGATAAGCGTTTATCAGACTTTTGCTGTAACCATCTCAGAAATGAGCTGTCATCAGCAAATTTAATCTGTCTCTGGCTGCTTTAATTGTTAGCACCATTTCTGCCAAATCCTTCACAGTCCTCATAGCACGGAAAGTTTCTTTAAGACTTTTAATTCAGTCAGCAAAGATTGCACACAGTATTTTTTTTTTTTTTTCATATTTATGACTTCAACATTTAAAAAGGTGGAGGACCTTGATTGAACAGCTGAATTATGGAAATGCAACTGTATCACTCGTATTAAATACTTAGTCTGAAATGTGCAGCTGAGAGGGTTTTGGGAGAACCCTGCCAGCAAGCATAAAGCTCTGGAAGATATTTTAGTTTATTTGGAGTGAGGATAAATAGAAACATATTTTCTTTAATGCTGTGTTTCACGGAATTTACTGGTGTCTACAGATAATTACAAACGGGCCCCAAATTTAAGCATGATGAAGGACAAAAAGAGATGGTCTTATGCTTAAAGTTGCTGTAGGATGCCTCAGCAAAGCTGGGTTGAATCTTTCACTTTGCCACAGGCTTTCTGTGTGACCTTGGGCAATTTTCTTTGGCCTGGATTCTCAAAGGATTCAGTGATATAAAAATCTTGAGAGGCTGTGGGAATGAGGTGCCCAAATATTTTGTGCATAGCTGACCCCAAAATCGTGATCCGACCCATGAGCACTAATTATTACTGGATTTTTATCTGCCAGTTGGTTGCTTATTCAGCAAATGCTGTGAGATCTTCCTGCAGCTCCTCAGGGGCCATTTCAGATCTGTCACCCCCAAATGGGGATTTTTCAGGTATCATCCAAAATTATTTCACTGTTAAGCTCTTCTTATAAACCATTTATCAATCTGCTAAACAGCATGAATGCTAACTAAAACAAAGGGGATTTCTCTTCCTTTTCTGCAATGAGTCCTGTGACAGTGAACTCATAACTCTAGAGCTAACTGGATGGTATGTACTGCACAACCAGGTAAACAGAGTATGCCTATATATATACATACATATCTCATTTAGATATATATGCTTCTCTCTAACTCACAGATTTTAAATATATACATATGTGTGTGTGTGTGAGCGTATATATATATATATATATATATATATATACATTCATGTCAGTAAGAGAGTAAGATTTCTCTCCAGATGAAGCTCTGGACCCTTCTGACACAGCACATTTTTCCTGGTTAATTTATATATTCATAGCACATAAAAAGTTGCTTCTCTGTAACAGCAACTGGGAAAACTTCCTAGGCAATCTGTTCCAAGTACAGTTAAACACTGGGATAAGACCTCTCAAATTTTTATCCCTGGACAGTTTTGAAGTTAGACATCTCCCAAAGATGTAAAGATTTCTACTGGGAAAGAAATTACTAAGTTATGTCTGTATTAGTGAAGCTGTGATTCATGGACAGCAGTGGGTCATTAGGCACCAATAAACAGTTCTAGCTGATGACTATACTCAGCATGTGGTTGGAAACAATAGAATTAGATTTATCTAATTCCAAAGAACTAATTTGCTGAGTTTGGCTTCTTTATTATTTCATATGGTTGGCATTTGAATTTCTTTATTTTTTGTGAAACTTGTTTTCCTGTATGAGGATCTTGCAGAGTCCACGGTAATCTGTTTTTACTTTGAATGTGTGGTTGTTCATTTGGTTGTTTGCTTTGGATAATTACATCCCTCCTGCCATATCATTCCCTTTTGTAAACTATGGGAGTTGCTAATGCAGCATGATTTGCAAATTCAGATTATTCTAAATGAATATGCTATTTGAAATTCACTTCATGCAATTTCAAGCATCCAAGTTCATAATATGCTTTTGCATTCATGCCAATAAAGATCAACTCTAAATGCTAAAATAAAAAAAAATTAAAAAAAAAAAGTGAAGACAAAAGGTTATTTCTTCAATTCTTCCAGCTGATTGGAGCCTTTTATTTTGATCTTGGGGGATGGCTGTGTTTGATCTTGCCCCAGGTTTTATAATGCTAACAGGATTTCTCTTGCTGAGGAG
>JAWWEU010000091.1:67178589-67189779 GCA_035583155.1 Acropternis orthonyx
CTCTAGAATGGTGAAAATTGTAAGATAGGATCAAGAACTTTCTATCCTGACCCACTTTAAAGTGTAAAAATTCAAGGCAGAACTGCAAAAAATGAAAGTTAATATTTCGTATGCATATTTTTGTTCTTCCAGAACACATGACATCATACCTACTATGAAAGTCAAAAGGAATTTTGTCTTCAAACTCAGCAACTGAAGAAAATGTCCACTGATGATATCAGCCATTGTTTCTGAACCCACAGGAAATTGTTCCTATTCCTTAAAAGGAGTTCATGCCTTCTCCTCTCCACTATATCCAGGAAGATGTAGGATATCTGAGATACAGTGAAATCTTTCATAATCCCTGCTAGGCGGTAAACATGTAATGTGTAACCTATCCAAGTCACAAGTTGATATGTTACGAATTCAGTCATAGATGTCTCTTTTCTCATCACATGAAAAATACTGAGATGTAAAATATAACCAACTAATATATTATATGTTTGGTTGAAAATATGGAACATATTCCACTGCAAAATTTTCTGAAAGCAAAAAAAAAATTATCAATAGTTAATAAAGTCCCGAAGGAAGTCATATCCAGTGAATCGTTTTAGGAAATTGTGAATAATCGCCAGAGGAACTGCCAAGAGAGTCATTAACATAATGACAATACATTCTTTTCATGTATAAGAATGGACCAAACAAGGTTTCTGGATGTTACAACCACATTTTAGTGGTAGCTCTATATTACTTTCTTTTTTCTTTTTAGTGAAAACCTGCAGGCTGTTCCTAAACTGTCATTCAATACCAAAGTTAGTAGGAGTTTCTACATGACTTTTTCTGTCTGTTGATCAGAATCAACTGCATTGCATAATGTCTTTTTTCCTTCCAACTCACCTGTCATCTCACTTCTTTATCCAATTGTCTAGACATCATAGAGTACTAGAAATGATTTTGTGGCATTCCTTACATGTTTACATCAAACCCCACACAACCAGATATGGAAGATCTGGTGCTCTCTTTATCTCCTGGAAGAGAAAATAAAAGAAGAACCCAAAGAGAACCAAAATAGGATGACAGATACATTTTCAAGACAGAAAAAAAATGTTATAATTGGATGGAGACCAAACTAAAATAACCTGTGGCATAGCCAGTGCTGTGCGTCCAGGTCTTGATTCCCCAAATCCCCCAGACTGGGAAGATGGCCAGGCCTTCCATGACTTCAACCCTGCTGGATTACTTGGGTTTTTCCTTCTGTGATAAAAGTACACAGAAGAGAAGGAAGAGAGTGAAAGCATTGCTACAAGACTGAAAGCACTGGTACAAATTCAGGTCTTTTCTTACCTACAGGCAAACCACACCCAAGATGCACATCCTTACCCAAAGTCCAGAAGAGTTCCCATATCACATGGCAGAGACAGAGGCTGTTGTACAAATGTACTGTTCATAGAGAAGGCTTAATGTCACCAATAACAATTGTCTTCATAATCCATATACTTGAAGAACTACAATGCAGTGAACCACACTGCAAAAATAAGAATTCGTAAAATGTAAGGCCAGCAGACATATTATAATCTCTGAAATAATGCTGGCTAGGGCTCTTCCTGACTTTGATCCTGTTCCAAGTCTGAGAGCACGTATTTCTGTAGGCAAAACAGAAAGCACCTAATCTTCATTTAAAGATCTTCACTGAAAGAGAATGCACCAGAACCATAAGCCTTTCTGTTGATTAATTAGCCTCATTGTGTATTTTAGACCCTTTTCCTTACGTGAATTGGTTTCAGAGAGTGAAGTTACACAAACTAGAGAGGAAGGGACTGACCAACATGAAGCATGTTTTGATTTTCTCCACACCATTCCCTCTTACAGAGCAGGACTGAAGCCTCCAAGCCCTCCTCAACTCAGAAAGAAATCCAGGTGACTTGGACTTCTTTCTTAGGAGGATCATCAGATGCAATACTGACATTTAAACACTGAATTTCCACTTCTCTCCTTTTCTGAAGGCATTTATCTCCTGACCTTCTAAGGTAATAATGCAAGCAAACAATAAAGCATTAAAGGAAATAAAATACAATAAAAGCAATTATTTATTAAGTAATTTTAAAATAAAATCTTCATTAAGGATTTCAGCCCTCTGCTTTTATAAACTTGTTGATTGACTATAAATTATTTTATCATAATAGTCACCTTGGTAACTTCATTTTATTCTATCCACCTTTTTTTTTTTTCTTCCTAGATCTTGTTTTTCAGTTGTTTGGAGTTTTTTCTCTAGACAATGCAAGTCAGAAGTTTTCATGCATCTCCTTGACAGATACAAACATTATTCCCATTGTGTCCTTACTGAATAAAAAATTTAAAGTGCAGAGCTAGCATTGGAAGATTGACTGGATTCTAAATGAACTTTTTGATACCAAATGTAAAACTTGGGGGAACAGAGTACCAGTAATGAAGCAAAATACAAGGTTAAGTATTGGAAATTAATTAGTGAGTTCATCAACAACAACTCTTTGATGGTCTGAACTGCTTCCAGAAAGATAAGAGTACATTGTTTGAGAAAACAATTAAATCCCTTCCCATACTTGCATAGAATTATTTCATATTCACATGCAAATCCAAAGACAAGGATACACTCAAAATACTAATGCTGTATATATGCACAGAATGTTTCTGTTCTTGTTAACACCACTATGAATCCGAGGTAAATTAACAAAAGGTTTACAATACAAAATTAACAAGAGGTCTACTACCATGATAGTGAGGAAATTCAGACCATCTATCCATCTTTCAGCATCCTTATTATCAGCAGTAATGTATTTGCTACCTACAGACCTCATTGTTTTGGATGTTGGATGAACAGATGAACAAGACTCAGAACATTTTACCAGCAGGATTCAGTTGCCCGTACAATATGGGTGGACATTCAGACTATCCATCATTTTTCTGCCTCTCTAGATTCACTTTCATTCTCTATCAGCATGACCTCATTTAGTTTCCAAGAGTTTACACAAGTTCCATTCCTGCTGTGCTATTTAGTGTCAAAGGATGGGAATTCAAATCCAAATCCTCCAGGTGAGATTCCTTGGGTGTCCAGGAATGAGTAGTTGATTTACAGTTAGTAGGACCTGGTCCTTTCTTCTGCTCTCCAGCTAAACTTGTTGGCTTAGCCTACTGATTAGGAAGGAAGCAGACTACCAATAACTGGACAGGTGTAGATTGGTGCCTGTTAGAGTTGCTTCCGGGCTGTGCTACCCTTCATCTTTATCTGAGAACCCAATAAGGTAAACACTGAGGTATTGAATTGGAGTTTGGAGAAGTGAGGATCCTTGTCATCACGACAATCCTTGGCATAGAGGGACAGGTATTCCAGAAGGAGTTACTGCTGCTTCAGGCAAATGCTAATAGTGCTTACTCTGTGCCTGGGGCAGCACATGCTCCTGCAGAGCCCCTGCCACAGCTGTCACCACACAGCAGCAGAAGCCTCATCCACCAGGTTCCTACACACACTGAAGTCTCTGGGAGTTTACTCCCCAGCTAATTTTCCTCTCTTAAGTTAGAACAAATGGGCTCACTGAAGTCACCTTCTCTTACAGCCTGCTGTTCTACATCACTTTGCATTACTGCATTTCCTCTCCAGGATGGGACCAATGTTTCACCGACTCTCCTCGCTGCTGCCACTCAGATATCGTAGGCTGGGATGTGATCAGGGAACAGTCTCAAATTCTTACTTTCAGAGAATAATGGGCTGTAGAAAGGGTTTATTGTTTCTGTGATAATGTTATGTGATGACTAAATCTGGTGAGGAAATGGCCATCCAAGCATTACTGTAATAATGCAAACACTCATTTATTTATCCTTTGATGAGGTTCCAAAGAGCCTAATCAAGTTAGAGACTCTTTATTGCTACTTTTCCTAGGCAGAACTTTGACAACTTATTTGATGTTTCAAGTGAAATGTTTTTAACTATCAGTTTGGTTTTTCTTTTATATTTTTTGACTCAGTGAAAAATGAGACTGACTGTAGCCATAGTTCTCATCTTCAACACATGCTGAAAAAAAAATGTATCATTTTCTTGCACCCATTTCACACTTCAGTAATCAAGATGGGAGATTGTCTATAGGGGTAGGACTGAGTGTAGTGGGTTCAACAGTCTAAGCTGAGATCCCAGTATAATTTCACAGTCAAAGTTCCCTATGCATTCAGTATGAAAAAAGCAGTATGCACCAGCAGGGGAGGATTACAACATCACGTATTAAATGTCTCAGTTCGAAAGTAATGGACATCCCCTTTGCCTTGTTCATCTTTTCTCCCAGTCCCATACCACATACTTCTGGGAATCAGAATTAGTGTCCTAGATTCTGGGAATCAGAAGAAACTGGTACCACACAAGCAAAAATGTTTTGGGGTCAATTTCAAAGGAGTAGTGGTGATACACATGGCTTCTTCCCCTTCCAAAGGAAATCAGTTGAAAACAGCCCAAGACAGGTCAAAGGTATTTACTCATCACACTGGCTAGTAAAAAAATCAGTAATACTAGAAGATGTTCCTGAACAAATAAATTTCTGAATTTCAAAGATACCTCTGATCAGTGCACTCATAGCACATCTTCCCTGCAGGGCAGTGTCACAATTCACTGTTCTACATATAGTCTGTGAAAAAATGCTTAACTTCAAACTTTACCCCCTTTCATATATTAGAAATTACACTTTTTCTATGGCTAAATGTACCAGTAAAGCCAAAACCATTTGAATCCAGTTTCCTGAATTCCTCTATTAGGCTTTGAACTGATTTCAGGCAAGCAGCCTCTCAGACCACCTCAGGTGCCAAAACTTTCTAACATATTTCAGTGCACTGATCAATAGCATTCTTTTTCCCTTCCTAGCCACACAAGCTGCACAAGGTGAAAAAAATTGCCATTGAATTAATATTTATTTTGCAACATAAAAGGGCCCAGCACTATCTACAAATGTTCTAATTAATTGGGATTAATTTCATGTGCAAAGTTTGGTTCTGAAGGTGTTGATGGAGTAATACATCAAAGAGGCTTCACCTCTGTAAAAAATCAATGCTAAAGTAACCTTGATTACTGTCTCTGTTGGTGTCACACATAACACTAATCAGTCATCATTTGCACTGAAGACTATCATGAACAAATATTATTTGTTCTCTTATTGGCATTTTTGAGACCCAGGGATAATATTCACTGCAGCTCTCTAAGAGGAGGTTTTCACCTTAGGGAAATTGTAGAGGTTGCTCAGGAGCACATGGGCAAAGAAAAAAATTAACTAAATCTGAAAATTGAAAATAAGGAGACACACACTGCTATGGAATAAGGAGACCCTTGCCTTCCTCCTTCCTTCTCATCCTTTTCTCTCTTCCTCTTTCCCTGCCTCTTCTTCCTTTTTATCCTTGTTTTTTTTGTGTTTTTTTTTTTGGGTTTTTTTGTTTTTGTTTGTTTGGTTTTGTTTGCTTGCTTGTTTGTTTGTTTGTTTGTTTTCTCCTCTCTGTCTCTCTTTCTGTCATTTGCTTTCCCTTTTCTTCCCCTTTCTTTCTTTCTCTTCTCACCCCCAAACTCAGAACTAGAAAGTACATTTGAAAGTGGCAGATTTCTGGAGGGAATGCTTTGCAATACAAGCAGGTGATCTCTAGAGATGCTGGATCTGAAATACCTGACCTGTAAGGTATCTAAGCCTAATACCACCAAAGAAAATATCAAAATGAAAGCACCCAGCTCACCTTTAATAAGGCTCACTATCGATTTTTGTGATTGCTCCTTTTATTCTTCAAAGCAAGCAAACATCTGCCACCCAGCTCCTGCTCTCCTGTAGCCTCCTTTTTGATTATTCTTATTACTTTTCAGGCCCTCAGGAGTCCCTCCTTTCACCCTTCAAGTTCCTGTAACTGATTCAATCCCATTTATTTCAGTGTGGCAAGTTCATGCTGCTTCAAGCACCCCCTGAAAACAATTTCTGTGTTTATATTGCCTTCAGGGAATCTTGGATCAAGCTTTCAAGTATCACCAAGGATGGGTTCACATCTTACCTGGACTCTCCACAAGGTGCCTTTTGACTGAGATTGTATGAAAGTGACATCTCTCCCTCCATGGTTCTTCTTGTCTTGGCTGGCAGCCTGACCCAGCACTGGGCTGATTGACACATGATGGCACAAGCACTCTTTGGGGTTCATTCTACAGTTCTGCTGCCCTGTTTGTCCACACTTAAGAGCATTGTGGCTTCATAGATGATTTATCCACTTCCTTGCAAAAAAAAGTGGGAAAAAAAAAAAAAATATGGGCAGGGAGGCGCACAATGCAAAACCAGGAATCATCCCAGCATGTGTTCAGTCATTAAAAAAAAGCACATGTGAGGAGCTGGATTAAAAAAAAAAAAATCTGTTCTCAAATAAGGAAATTCTCTGTGCATCAAAACTGTAACTGAGTTATTTCACCTTCACTCACATCCCATCTTCCTTTCCCCGCCCTGCCCCTGCCACATATTCTCTGTGTGCATTCCCCCAGGGATAATATCCAGTTACACATTTTTGCCATGAACACAAATGAAAGAGGAGAGAAGTTTGAGGTGGCTTCTTATATTTTTTCCAGCTTAGATAGAATAAATTAGCTCAAAACAGAAAAATATCTTAAGATGCTTCTGTCACAGAAACAGTCGAGCATGACTTATGGACTTCAGCTGATGGAAAATATGTTAAAAAATTCATCACAATTTTTAGATATAGTCTGAATAGCAAGTGTTTATCAGTTGGAAAACGGGGCTTTAGGTCTCCTATTTGGGTTCTGCTTGGTGTAGCAGATGGTAGCCCTACAGTGACACACTGTTTCCAAAGCCACATTGAGAAATCCTCCTTATTTCAATCCATGATACATCTGTCCCTGAATAGGATGAATTAACCAAAAACACATGAAGAATGAAAACAAATCTTAAACCAAAAATTGAGTGGCTATGAAAAATGTACATACTGAAAATGTGCCAGATTCCTTTATTTAGAACAGCGGATGGCATTATAGCCTCTTATCTCGTCAAATACTCTTTCTCAGTGAGGAAAGAAGGGTTGCTTTTCCCATTTACTGTTGAGTTGTGAACTGTGGTCATTTCCCCTGCCTTTGTCAAAACACTAGACAGCAGTGGGGAAAAAAAACAAGGGATGGCAAAGGTAGGGGAAATAAAGTGCTGTTGATGTTCTCAGGATCCAAGGCGACTGGTCAGTCATGGATGGATGCTTTAGGCTGGCAGCCTGGCCATAGCAGATGTTGCTCTGGACCCTGGCTCTCTTCCCAGGTCCAGGATGTCATCTGGTTTATTTAGTCAGATCCCTTTTCTTTACCAGTCTTTTTAAGACTGGGCAGAGCTAGACAGGCTGTCTCCTCTTATCATGCTGATAACCATGCAGTGCAGTAGATGTCAGAGACAAGTGATAAGCAAAGAAAAACATACACACACATACACACAAAGGAGCAAAATAGCTGTGGAGGAATCAGAAAAAAAAAAAAAAAAAAAGAAACGGAAAGAGAAAAAATTCAGTTCTTTGTCGATTCAGTGGTAAATATCCATAGTGTGTCACTGAAGCTATAATGTTTATGAAGATGGGATGATACAGGAGGCTGAGAGACTTGAAAAAACAAAACGGAATTTTTATTCTAGTCCACTCAAGGGATGTATATATTAATGTATATATTTTTTTTCAAAAATGTCAATTAATGGATGAGTTCTTCAAACAAAAAACATTACCTCATACAGTAATGTTAGCCCAATTATTTATCTTTTTTGTTTGTTTGTTGTTTTTGTCTCCCAGTTTCACTTCTTCATTTTTTGCCAAGCTTTTCCCCTCTTCCACACCAATTTGTTGGGATAAGAGTATTTGTTACTTTTTAAAATAATCTTTTTTTTCTGACTGATAAATTAATTTGACTGATCTTTTGATTGCTGTAGGATCAATTAAATTTGCTTTGTTTCCTTTCCCTGGGCAAGTAAAGCAATAGAGACCTTCAAGATAGAACACAAATAAAGCTACATAATTAAAGTATGTTTTCTGTGATATATAGTTTTATTCTCACAAATGTTTTCCAATTGAAGAACATTTGAATAGAAACATTCTATAGCATGAGAAAAAAGATGCCATTTAGAAGACTCCTTCACTGAAATTTCTTAGGCGTTTTCTCAGTTTTCAAGCACGATAAAGGTGGTAAAAGTTCACTGATGGTACGACTTACTGCCACAAAAATGGAAAAAGTTAACAGCAAGCAAGGTGACACAGTAACAGACCTGATGCTGCAAAGGCTTCTTGAAGAGCAAAACTGTATTCAAATGCCAACAGGGACCAAACATTAAACTTTCAACCTATTCCTTGGTGAGAAAAGAATAAATCCTTTACGTTTTGCAGATAAGTGAGTGTTCTTTTTTGTCTGTAGCCAGGAAGTCTTGCCTGCTTTGGGGTCCTGGCTTGCAAAGCTCTGTCTGGGCTAGAAGCAGCCAGTAAACAGCAGCCTCTGCAACTTCTGTGTGAACCCAGCTTCTCAACCAGCTTATCCACAGCTGAAACATACATTTAAAAATAGACTGAACCTAAGCAGGAGTCTTAGAAATTCAAGCTGGAAGAATTAAAGGGATTCCACAAAGTCTGATTAAAAGTTTGGGAATTTGTTGTTGTCTTTGTTGTTAATTTAGGGACTTCGTTTGTTTGTATGGTTTTTTAATAAATGTTGGTGAGGGTGGCGTTCCTGTTTGTTGGCATTCTTTAAAATCATGAACAAGAAAGAAAAGCTGATAATGGTGCTTTAAATAGCAATGGACATGACAACAGTAAAGGTGACAGGAAAAGTGCTGCAGAATTTTCAGGACATGTGTTGTGTTCAAATAGTTACTTAAATAAAGCTAGAATATTTCTTAGAGCTAGAGATGTAAGTAGATGTAAGCATGTCAGCTAACTAAGGATATAAGTAAGATGAAAAAGAGGTAAAAAGTGAAGAGAAGGGCTCATGGTAGCTAATTTTAGATGTCTACAAGGCATATAACATAATCAGAATCAGCCATTTTAGGTCCTTTCCACAGGCAATAAGAGGAAATAAGGCAGCTTAAGCATCATTCACCAGTCTCCTCTTAAATATCTCTTTTAGGACAAGATGCATGATGCCCTTTAAGAATGTTTGATTCCTTCCACAGACTACAACAAGAATTTCAGATGTTTGTCTCAGCTGTGTGTAGGTTCAACAGAAACATCAGCAGCTAGATGAATCCTACCTTACTGAAAAATTCTACGGGAAGGCAAATGCACTGAGTATGACCACATCAGTGACTTAGTGCAAAAGAGAGATACCTTTTCATGTGAGATTGTCTTGCATCTATACTAGGATTCTTATGGAAGCAAACTATAATGCTCCGATGCTGCAGGCAAAATAGTTTCCTTCTCAGTGCAACTGAAGCCAAAGACAGACAGCAAGACACCACATGAAACATGAATACTTGCATATTCACCATATGTAACTTTGCATTAAAACCTGTTTATTTCACTGTATTGAATATGCATATGTACAATGTAGTTGTGAATCATCAATGGAAGATTCGGATAATCCTAAAAACATCATTCTCTGTATCTATTTATAATCAATCAGCAGTATAACAAATACATAGATACCATCTACATGCCAAGACAATGTGGCATTTGCACATAATTTCAATGACTTCCACAAATATAAATGTTTGACAAACATAAGTAGTGTTGATCTCCACATGCACAAGGAATATAGCAATGATTTCCAGATGTCCAGCTGGAATTACTGCTCCTGCTTCAACTAGCTTGCCAAACACTTCTCTAACCCTGTGCACTTACTGAAAATAATAATAATATTGAAATATACTTGAAGTCAACAGTCATAAATTGATTGAATAAGAATTAAATGGAAAATAAGTGAAAGCAGGTCGTCAGCTGGGTTACTCAATTTTAAAAGGGAAAACTTTGACAAATTACATGAACAAGTAAGTGAAGTCAATGGAAGGAATGAGTTCAGGGGCTTTCAGTGTTACAAATTCCTCCAAACTCTTTAAGTCAGCAGTGAAAAGTTATCTGAAACTTGCACATCAAGCAAGTGAGAACAAAACTTTCAGAAAAGGTTTCCAAAGGCATTTGGATGTATAGCCACCTCAGAAAGGACATTAAGAGTAAGCATAAAGCCTACGAGAAATTGAGGGAAAAAAAGGATTGATCAGCAAATAAAGGTACACCTTAGAGGTCACGAAGTGTAGAAATAATGTAAGAATTGCCAACAGCCACGCTGAGTTAGGCCTTTCAAAGTATATTAAAACAAATAACAAAAAAAGCTCTTCAGACACATAAATAAAAGAGAGCAGCAAAAGTACGAAAAGTATCATATGCAGCAAGGTTGGATAGATATAAGGTAATATATGTCTGGTTCTAAGTATTTAGCCTCATTTTCCAGTAAAGGATCCTTGCATAGGTAGGAGAGATGATAAAAGTATAGAAGTGAAAACAAGTGATCTATATTCAAGAGAAAGAAAAAACAATACTTTTTCTAAATAACATAAACAAATAAATTATAAAGACAATTAATAAATTATGGTCTTTCTAAAATGTAAATTAACCACACGTAAGTATTGCAACTACAGACTAATACAACTGAAGACTAACAGCTGGTCTCTGATGTTATAATGTATAAATTATCTGCTCCTCAGTGACAAAGCTTCAAAGCCATGAAAAGGTGTCACCTATCCTGCCCATTCCTCATTTAAAATAGTTTGTGTTTATCTTGGGAATTAGAAGAGGTGAGATTTATACCTCTTCTGGCACAAGGGGACTTGAACAGGCAGTATTGCTGAGACAGAGCATACGTGGCTTATTTCTAACTAATTTAGGAGAGATACGGTTTTCCACCTCTTTCTGCGCATTCTGGCCCAATCAACAGCTGCTCAGATAAGTTCAGTTTCATATCACCTTATTGGGCTTATGTTTGAGTCCCTGGATTCTGTCTGTGAAGTCATTCTACTAAAGGTGCGGCATTTGCACTCTCCTGTGATCTTCACTTTTTTCAGGAGAGGAGTTCTGGCTGTAAAAGGCAATGTGTTTCCTAACTATTCACCATGGAAACTGAGGAAAGAGCCTGCAGGCTGTTTATTACCTTCAGACTTTCCTTTTTGGCTATACTGAAGAATTGGAATTCAGGTTTCTCAGTCTTAACATGTATTG
>JAWWEU010000091.1:67196892-67210891 GCA_035583155.1 Acropternis orthonyx
TTTTAGTCATTTTCATTCCTCAGTTTCGGCCAGTATCTGGGGCAGGGATGGGATTGGGGACGGGGGAGGGGGGGGAGGGGAGGGAAGTGAATAAACTTTTGCATCCAGTTCCAGTAATCAAACTGGTATAAACTGATTTCACAAACTGGAAAACTGAATATCTCCCCTGTAGGCTGAGATCTGCAAGACTATCTCACTCTAAAACTCTGTGTCTGTAGGAAGCCAGTAAAATATCACATGAAATAAGACTTAGGCATTCAAGAAGCTCACAATTCTTAGAAGTCATAACTGGTTTCCTGAAGTCTGACAGTTTCATATTCATACTGCTATAGCCCATGTAGAAAATAATGAATTTAGGTATGAGTAATAAGTCTAAGCTGCCTTCCACCAAATGCGAGCTGAGTCATCTAATCAGCCTTAAATGGTTCAAAGCATTTTGTGGAGATTTGATTACACCAGAACATTGTATTCTGGGTTTTTCTTCATAAAAAAAAATAAAAGACTTGATCACCTGCTGGGGATGAACATCTCCAGTGATTAGAGATTCCACTGAGGCTTCAGAATCACTTGAATAGTTTTTTTTTCTCTTCCATTTGGTCAGATTAAGCTTTGACTCTCCCCTCTCAGCTCAAACCTCAGATTCCATTCCATCCTTAAGGCATGAAATGTGCCGTTAACAGGACAACCTACCAAGACCACTGTAAGAAAATGGTGCCAGGCTGGTGTGGCAGGCCTTACTGATGAGGGATTTGCCCAAGTTAAAAAACTCTGCTATGCTTGTACCAGTCTCTGCAGGTTCAGAATACAGTCCCCACCATGATCCTGCCAGTGCAGGCAAGGGAACAAGAAGTCAGCACCTGCCCCAGGATGGAAGAGAAGAGGGACCAAACCCATCAAAACAAAATCCATTGTCAGTTGACTCAGGTGGCCTCTGAAATAACAGGCGATCTGAATCTCTGCTGTAAAATGTGCATGATATAATATTCGTATGTGAAGTATCCAAGTGAATCTTCCTATGAAAACTAGAAACCAAGGGAAACCCTCCTCTGAGAAGATGACTACAAGTACTAACCAGCTCAAAATTAAGACTGCATTTCTCTGGTAACTCATTCTCACCTCTTAAAAACTATTAGTGAGTAGTTCTGAAAGTACTGCTGTGAGTGTATGTATGTAATGTGTGGGAGTGCACACTGCAATACTGAGTTTTGTCCTGACCCCACAGCTGACCATCCAGGCCCTGAAGCATGAAGACTAGTGACCTTTCCAACATTTTTTTAGGTTCTGTAATAGCAAAACTGTTATTACTGGCAATAAAATTACTGAGACCTTTACTAAAATCCTGGTATTGCAGTTGCCTCTAGTGACCCTGGCTGACAGAGAATTATTCAGGTTGACAATCAGCTACATTTTGGCCAGGAAAAAAAAAAAAAAAAAAAAAAAAAAGGAAACAAAACAAAACAACATTTGCTTTTATTGGTTTGAAATTTACTGCCTTTTAATTTCAGAGAGAGAAGAATAGGGAGCTACTCTTGCACTCCCTCACTGGCATCAAAAATGGATAAATGAATCAATGTAAAACCTCATGAAAATGAAGCAGTTTAACTATTGTTATATATTGGTACATTCTGACACTGAAACATTTTCTTTTTTTTTTTTTTTTTTTTTTCCTGCATGACTTTTTCGACTTCAGGCAAAAACTTAGTGGATTACAAGCACCACCACATTTTTCCTGCGGAACAGATGTTTAGTGGGGACAGATGGTCATTGTATCTCTCAATAAGATTTAGAGGTTTCACCCCAGTCTGGAAAAACTCTGATCCACAGAGGGATCACCCACACTGACAGGACCCTGAGGCACCTGTGGTCCTTACTATCCCTGCTCACAGTCCAGGGCCCCATTTTGGGTACTGGCAGTCCCTGCCTCACTAAGGCTGTGGGATGTTGGTCTCTATCTTCCATAGCCCTGTCCAGCCTGGTCACAGGCCCTACCAAAGCCAGGCCCATCTACAGGGGAATGTCCCAGTCTGGTCTCAGTCTGTTCCTTTCCCCAGGGAAGTGCCCTTCTCCTGGAAGGGGCAGCACATCAGCCCTGGCTGTCCAGGGGTTCCTCATGCTCCACATACCCCAGGATGCATTCAGCTCTGGGGACACTGTCTTGCACATGATCCAGAGGAGCTTCTGTTTGCAATTAAAAACAGAAAATAGTTGTGTTAAAACCTCAAGCTTTGTCACAAATCTAAATATGATGGGAATCACCATAAATAATTCCATATAAAATTTATAACTTCAGAGGACTCTTTCCCATTTTTTTATGCAACAAAGCTGGTACTACCACAAATGTGGAGAAGGAAGTTTCATGGAAGTACATTGCCTTATTAAATCCTAGCATCCTTGTGGCAGATGTGACCTTAATCTCCTTATTCTTTGTGTTAGGGGATCATCCTCTAATACATTTTTGCAAGGAGCCATTAGAATAAATTATTTCATAGTTATTCTTAGCACTTTTACTGATCTTTCAGACATTTCATCCCCATGAAAGTAAGAGCAGTAACTGCAGGGTAGGAAAACTGCTCTGAGTTTCTCCAGAGACTTCTCTGCAATCACTGACTGCCTGTGCAGCCTGTGTCCATCAACTCTGATCTGTCCCAGTTTGCTGGACTAACTGAGCATGCTCCAGTATTCTAGCTCATTGATAGGACATAAGAAAATTTTCTAAGTATTTTCTCACTCACAGCTGCAGTTCTCTATGTGGGTGTGTTTGTACATGCTTGGAGGTGAAAAGGTGACAGGGGCACTGGCAGATGAGAACCTATTACATAACTTCAGGCTGAGAAACTTCATAGAGAGGTGAAATCCTCTTTTAAGCAAGGAACAAACCTAGAAAGCAAGCCTCAGAAATTATGATACACAGACTTTCTGAGTGACACCAAAGAGACACCACAGAGTATGTCTGAAGCCAGGAACATCCTGAAAGCAGTTTCTGAACTGGTAAGATCAAGGCAAAGAATATCTCCTCTTATAGAGGATGATTCCTTCTTACTAATATTGTCTGTCGTGCTTGTCTAAGCTGCTCTGGGTTTCTTTAATTTAGGGAGTTTATGAACTTATCAAAGCAAAAGTCCTTTGGTATTCACTGGCATTACTACTCCAGTAGTTATGGACCTGTTCTTCTAGAGAAGTTTCAATTGAAGGCTCTGGTGTGGCTCTTATCCTGTGCATCATTGCATTTGTTTATTCCTAAAGACAAGCAAAGAGGCAAAAATCCAAATGTTGCAGAAAGTATGGAGTTCAGATCTTCAAAATTCCACAAGCTACAATTTTGTCCATGAATCAAACTTTATAACAAGTCATGAAAGCAGATGGGAATAAGGCAGAGATAGTAGTATCAGATTACACACCTGTTAATCAGTCTGATTAAACGTCTGTTTATGCATCTTCCAGAACTACCTCATGAAATAAGACTTCAAAGCATGTAATTTTTACACTACAGCTGCCTTTTTCTCATAAAATGATATATTACTAATCCATTGGCAGAATAAATAAATCTAAAGGATGAATAGCAGTTGCCTGGTTAGTAGCACTCTTTTTTTTTTCCCCCCAAGTAAAAATCTTGCATGGTTTTAAACTAAAAAGCTGTATTAACAACAATGTTAAACAAAAACAAAAACAAAAACAAAAACAAAACAACAACAAAAAAACCCCCAAGCCCAACCAACCAACCAACCAAACATAAAAAAACCCAAAAAAACCCAACCAAGTTCTACTTATATTATTAGGTGGGATTAAAATTGCCCAGCCATTAGGACCTTTGTTCTTGGCTTTGCTGACACTGGTATGCATGTTATGCTCAAAATCACTTAGCAGAGAAACTATCCTCACAACAGGAAGAGTAGTGGAGGAAAAAGTTACGCGGTGTTTTAAGTGCTTAGAGAAAATCACGATGAAGTTATAAAAACAAGTTAAAACCTGCAAAACTTTCCAACCATCTCTATTAAAATTAGTGATGCTAGATTGCAACCAAACCACAACAACACTGATAGTTTATTGAAAGTGTTAAAGGAATTTTTTCTCTTTCTCTCCCTCTCTTTCATTCTCCTTTTTTAAAAGCAGTTTAGATCATAGGGCATCATTTACTCCCCAGTAGAAAAGTCTTCTTTACTCCAGAGGGAGCTGGAAAGGTGATAGATGCCCCTGTACTTTAGTTCATCCATCTGTAGAATAACACAAGACCTTCCTCTTGGGAGTGCTGATGTCTGAAAAATACTTTAGGTTTCCCAGGTGAAAAGTGCAACTCATGTGCAGAGTATTATTATAATCTTTTTTTCTCCCAACACAAGCATTTCATAAACTTGCATTGTTGTCAGAATAGTTTTGAAATATTTTACCCTCAGGTTCGTCTTTCTACCTACAGAGTAAAACTCTCAGTAGTTTATTCTCAGTATGTCTGTCTATGCACACACCATCTTTTCGAAGTGCTGCTGACACAGAAATTCACAGGATATCTATAATGTTCTTATTAAAGAGACAAATTAGTTATTTTACCTAAACAAACAACAGGAGTATTACCCGCCGGAATGCCCAGGCTCTCTCCATAAATAATACTGAGTGCTGATGAGATGTGTTTTGATGGTTTTTATTTTACATTTTACCTTGGTGGATAACTCAGCATGGGTTGAACTGACTTAACTGCTCAAGTGCCAGAATTCTGCAAGTTCTTATGAATGCTGTAATATCACAACACTTACAAGCACAGGATTTTCTTTGCCAGGAAACCTTAAATTCTGATCTAAACTTGTTAATGTCTACTAGATTTATTTTCTGATGATGATCTTGAAACTAGTGCTTTAACAAACAGAGATCTGTGTCCTAAACAGAAGCAAAGCAACAAATAAATATGACAGAAATGGGAGATGAATTTTGATAGTCTGCCTTGTGTCATGTTAAAGTGACATCAGAGTAATAAAATCTTTATGGAAGCTTCATAAGGTAGGAGGCTTTCTTCAATGACACTGTAATAACATAGGTTTCCACTCAGTAGCTTAACACCTCATTGCTTGTCTGCTGATTATGCATTCAGGAATTCATCTATTCCTTAGAAATTTGTTCTATAGTGTCTCTACAGCCTAAGAGAAGACTCTACCTACTATTGCCAGAACATCGGCACCAGAAGCTACAAATATTTCAGGTTATCTTGAAACAACCCTCTTACCCTTTAGGTCATGTATATATCCATGAAAATGTAAATTCTTCAACCCATAGAACCATTGAAATGTTTAAGTTGTAAAAGACCTCCAAGACCATTGAGGTCAGTTGTTAACCCATCAGTGTTAAGACCACCCCTAACCCATATCCCTAAGTGCCACATCCACACACGTTTTAAATACCCCCAGGGATAGTGATTCCACCACTGCCCTGGGTAGCCTGTTTCAGAGCTTTATAACCCTTTCTGTGAAGAAATTTTCCCTAATATCCAATTTAAACCATTTTCTCTCATCTTATTGCTGATTGAAAGTGCCTTGGTGAACAAACACTTCTGCCAGCACCCTCTGTACCTTTGGGTGGACCCCATCCAGACACAGAGATGCATGTGCGCCTAAGTGGTGTAGCTGGTTGTAAACCAATTCCCCACCACCAACTCCAGTTCTCTAGGGAATTCATCCTCTCATCCTGTTTTCCAAATGGCTACTTATTTTCTCCGCCATCATAACACATAGTTCATCTAACTATCCATGCAACAGTAAGATCTGTTATGCATAACAGAGTTACTCTTCAAAGGCCATCCTACTCCTAAATTTTGTGATTTCAGTAGTGAAAAATTATATTGAAAGGAAGATTTATTTGGTTTTTTGGTTGGTTGGTTTTTGTCTCTTCTTGCCTCATGTTTCTTGAGTATATGCCACAATTGGTCCCGTAGGTTGTTGACAGTCACATGCTTTTCCATTTTTTTCTGGAAAGCACAGGTTACAAATTATAAATTCCCTCTACACAGAAGACAACGGTGACTCTGAAATACTGTCCATATGGCATAACAGAATCCGTAAGTATTGCCTGCTAGTGAGAAAAGTCACACAGAATTTTTCTCTCTCAGTTAATAGCTTCTGGAATAAAGCACTCCTTTGCATCCGTTAGATACAGATACAGATCAAAGGACAAAACAAAGAAAATTAAGAGAGAGATATTACTTAATCTCAGTACAGATCGTGTTAAGATTCCCATTCTCTGAAGCAAACTACTTCAGTAGAGGGATAAAATCAACACTCAACCAATTAAAATCACACCAGGTCTATTAAAATGAGTAATCAGACCAGATTTGAATCAGGTCTTTCTATGCTTGTAAAAAAAGAACATGAATAAATAATATTTGTTACACCTGTTTACAGTTTGCAGGATGTTAATTTCATGTTGAGAGAGAGATAATTCCCCCTCCCCAAAGTAAATTTAGAGACACTCAATGTCAAAGTCAGATATAGGAAGATACTCAGCCTTTTTATATCTCTCTTCAGTCTCCCTTATCAGCAAGGTGCATTTTCCCAAAAGTTTAGTGTTGAAACAGAACTATGTATGTGTCTAGGCACTTAAATATCATTTTGAGATACTCTAGGCAGGCATTCAACTAACCACCTAGGCATTTAAGGTGACATTTTGGTCGAATTTCAGTTCCTACTTGCAGGAAACCAAGTTAGAAAGAAAACACTTCAATTGCCTAGACACCTGAGACACCCTACCTATTGAAGGTTTCAGGTGGAAAATTTCCATGTATTTAGGGTTATTTTAGGAGGTTTCTCAGTATCATCTCTCCCTTTGTTGAACTGAGGGCTTGGATATTTATTTCTTATTTATGAAAAGTTGTCACTGAAATTGCTAAGTCTTCAGAACATCCTAGCATGCTAAAAGTACTGAGGCTTTGGCTAACTCCAGCTGCAATGGTGGTGCAGTGCTTTGGCATGTAACTGTATGCTATGTGACATCTGTAAAACAATCAGAGATGTTTCAGAGGTGGACTGGGGTTGATGAAAAGGTGTTTCCAATTACTGTTGCTTCACTACAAAACACAAGCTGAACAGCAGGTCCTGTGATATGCCGAGGAAGCTGTAATCCACGTCTCTGCACTGAGACTGGTGTGAAGCTGGATGGGAAAGGCCTGCAGATCCTGTGAACCTGTGCAGAGAAGTCTGCCAAAAGTAGGCATGCCAAAAAGAAGAGATGGGTCTAGACCCTGTTTGGCACCTAAATTTGTCGTTGTTTTTGTCGAGTGATTACCCATTTAAATGAACAGTTGTGAGTACTCCAGGAGGAGGAGTTCCCCTTCTAAGCTAAGCTACTTGGCTGCAAATTCAGATTTCATTTGTACCTTTAAGCCCTGCCTACAAAACTGCACAGCAACTCATATGCAGGTAAAAGAAACACTACTTTCAAGGCTGGTTCAGGCTTCTGAGGTGGATTTGCTGGAACAACATTCCTTAGGTTAAGAAACCCAGGTCCTCTACCTCCCAGTGTTATACCATCTGTATATTATCACAAAGGCAAAGAAATGCAACTATTCAAAAGACAGCTTGTGAATATGAATAGCTTCATATTCACTGACTTCAGCAAGTTTTAGTTTAGGCTTCAGAGACCAGCAATTTATATTACATTTTTACACAGGAAAGCTGCTTCCATTTTTTTGCCAGGAAAGACAGGATTTTTCTGATATTTGACAACTCAGTTAAGTGTTTCATCAAAATCTCAGTGGAAGAACAAGAGGCATTTTTAGGAAAAAAAAAAAAGAAAAAATAATATAGCTTTTTTTTTTTATTTAGATGAAAGAAAATTTTGGCAACTTTTTTTTAATAGACTTTATTCTTTTTTTCTTTACCTGTAAATCTCAAAAGGCTGTCTCCCTTTGTCTTCTGGCACCAAGGTTTTGTCACTAAGAGCTCAAAACAAGATTCTGTTGTCATTGGTAATTGCAGAATAGAGCATCTGAAAGTTTAGTTCAGTTAATAACAAAGTTCAGATCCTCAGTGTTCAGTCAGAGCAAATCAAAAAGTTGTTCTGCCTTTTTTTTCCTCAAAGTATAAAGATATTTTCTGCTTAGCAGTGATTTCCTTAAAAAGACACTTTTTATTATGAACAGTAGCTGTTACTGATAATTGAAAAAAATTGCATTTCATGATGATTTTAAAGAACACTGGAGATGGAAAAAAAAGACAGAATATATTTTGTTTTTCCACTGAGTTGTAGATAATGGACTCTCTGAATTAACCGGGGAGTAACACAACTATATGAATATGGTCAAACTAAGCAGTTATCACTGGGGGTATAAAAAACCCTATCCATTCCCTTGGTTAATCTAATGATACAACAGAAGTCTCCTGAAATTAAACCTTTGCCAAAATGCAAGATAGAAACACGCACACATGCACACGCACAAAGGCAGCAAAATAAAGATTAAAGAAAAAAAGAAAACTCTAAAGAGTCTTTGGGGTACAAATTAATGGGGGGAGGACTGTGCAGGAAAAATACTAAGTACTACTTAGTTTGCCCATCTGTTACTTTACCTAGTCTGACTAAAATAACCAAAACCACAGAAAAACTAATTCTGATGTTTGCAGATTTTTTTTTTTTTTAATCAAAGAGATGGAAGTCTTTCAGTACTTTTCCACATGAAAGAAGGAAGAGGGAGGAAGATGATGAGATGCAGAGCTATGAATATGAATGACTAAGAGTGATTTTAACAGAGAAGAAGCTTAGCTGCTGTTGAATGCAAGAAGTATCAGTGGCAATTAACCTACTGAAAACTGCTGCTGCACGGTGCCTTCCACGATCTTTAAATGACGTAAGTTTATTACTGTCATTAACGTGCTAATGGACAGCATCTGTGTCAGAAAACTGTGAGAGAACCATTTCCTCTTCCACACAGTTGCAAAAGAAGAGTGAGAATGTAAGCCGACATGAAATATGAAACGTCCCATCATCTGTATGGTTGGGCCCTCCTCATCTGGTAATATTCTAATGTGCCATCATTGGTATCTATGACCTATGTTGTGAACGAATGGAAGACATTTCATTCAGTAGAGCTTTATAAATTCAGGATTGAGCATTTTCAAGGTGTTACATATTTGAAATACTTAGATGCCAAAGGACTCTAAATATCTGTCCCACAAGACCTATTAGCTCCTGTCTTTTCTTTCATCTCAACCAGTCTGATAGCATTTGCACAAATAGAGATGGAATCATCTTTCAAATTAATAAAATCACACCCAAACATGTGGATTTCTGGTGCATATTTTCCTGCTGGTTCATGCCACATAAACGAGATAACAGATTATCCAACATGGTGGTCTGTGACACCATCAAATACTGAAGGTTTTTCCTTGCTGCATTTAACAGTGCTTCAGCAATACCGTTGCAGTCTCTCTCAGGAAAACGAATTGTTTAAAAAAAAAAAAAAAGGAAAAAAGCAAGAAAGTGAGAGAGAGAAAATAAAGACAAAGAAATAATCATCGTAGAACATCCTTAGGGAACAGAGAGAAGTGAAAAAGCCAAAGAAAGAAGTAGCTAAGCCTGCCTTGACTGCATGAAATTTGTTGGAACGCCTCCTAGGGAAAGAAAATAATCACTTTTTGGGGTGATGGAATTTAAATAACTTAAAATTGTGCATACACAATTGGTTCTTTTTCTGCTGTTATGAAAAAGAAAATCTACTCAGTCATAGCAACCTATTTTTCAGCAGGAAAAAAAAATAGAGTAAATGGAAAATATCAGCACAAGTTTTGGAGCTGAGACAGATTTCAATTACTAAAGTGAAATACAGCTCTTGAAGTATTTTTTGTTGATTTTCTCATCAGCACCTCCTTCCCCCTCCTTTTCAAAGAAAACTTAAAGCTTGGCTGTGTGTGCAACTGTCTGTCCTGAGAGCGTGCTGTGACTCCCAGCCACAGAGAACGAAAACAGCTGTGGGTGTAACACAGTGAGAAAAGCTTAGATTGCAGTAATTACAGTTGATCATCCCAAGCAAAGAAGAACTAAGGAAAGTCTTAGGAAGTAAGCTTTGAAAGTTAAGAGGAAAGTCCCAGCACACAGGTGGAAAGAGACCATCTGGCACCCTCGGGCACTCAGGACGGGTTTGTGAGCAAGGAACTGAGCTGTTTTCTGCCAAAAAGTGATACTTTAAATCCAGTCCTCCATTGAGATAGTTTTCTGTCCATAAAGATAGATATTAGCACATCTTCTCACCCATTTAGATGAACTTACTTGTGACAAAGCACAAGTCAGAAACTTTTAATATTTACCTATGGAAAATTGTAATACAGAGACAGCCAAGTGAGCTCTCTTTCTAGAGAGATTAAACTGTGAAAACATAAAGCGCAACATACCTAAAGTAGCTTGTGACAGATCACCCTATCTTTCACAGAACCTTGGTTTTTCCATAGTCCTCACAGGCACACTAAGAATGCCTGACTGCATCACACACAATATCTCTCCCAAATGGAATTGAAAAAGAGCAATACTGTGTCTGCCCAACTTCAAGATTTTTCTTTGGCTACTTTATTTGAGAAGTATAGGAACATACACGGTCAGGGTGAGGGGTGTCAGTGCCTCAGGTACTTGCCCTCGCGTTTGACCCCCTGGGAATCCAGAGCCTGCTCACTTTTAAGTAACTCAGTCAGGTGCTAGAGGTGAAGCAGTTTGGATCTCTCAACCTGGTCTTCCTCATGGGTAGTTTGTTCAGGGTAGTGACTGCACTGACTGCACCTCAGCTTTCATCTTAGCATTCACTGCACAACCTGGCACAATCACCCTGAGCAAAGGAGTGAGATTTAGGTCCTGTCAAACCAGCACTGAACATGTGCAGCAATGAGTTGGGTGGGGTTTATCCTTCCTAGAATTGTCAAATGGTTTGTGTTGGATGGTACCTTAAGATCATCTTGTTACAGCCTCCCTGCCATGGGCAGGGACATCTTCCACAAGACCAGGTTGTTCAGGGCCCCATCCAACCTGGTCTTGAGCACTTCCAGGAATGAGGATGCTTGCTTTCAAAGAAAAACTCAGAAAAAATTGCAAAAACACCTTCAGGAGCAGGCATGACTACAGTCTAGCAATGTTGTGACAAAATTTTTCGTACAGCTTAAACTTTGTGTTGTACAAAGGCAACTGAAATGGCTGGAAAGGCTGGAGCTAGCCTGCCCTGGATCAAGGTGTACATCCCATGCTCAGCAAGCACTTTTTTTTTTACTTGCAGACGTAGTGCAGACATGCCCTGAAGCCTTTCAGAAATGTTGACCATCTGTTTTCAAGAAAGCCAGAACACTGTTTACAAAAATTAAATACATATTAAGCAAGGCTTTACCTTTTGTTCAAAGTGGGGATGCCATATTGTTAGACTGCAGCTGGTGAGATTGCACATTTTGGGTTATGCTTTTTAAGCTGATGCAAAGTTACTTGTGTCAGGGGTACCACAGGGATCAATGCTGGAACCACAGCTTTCTCAGTACCTTCAATGACACAGAGCATATTATTTAAACTAAAAAATTCTTGTGTGCAGATGATACTAAATTGGGAGGAAAGGTCATCCATGAGAAACAATACAGTCAGGTAGGGAAGGATTTAGATCATTTAAGTACTTGAGCTAATAAATAGCAAATTCAATGCAGATAAATGCAGAATAATGAGTCTCGGAGAATGTAATAAAAGGACATAATATCTGCTTAATGGGAAGGTACTACAGCATATTGACCTGGAGAGAGATATGAGAGTTATTTTAATAATAAAGAACCCCTTATATTAAAGCTTTCAACTCAATTATTGTTAAGGAAATACAGTGTATTTCGTTAGGACCTCACCCAAAGTACTGCATTCAGCACTAATCACTCTGCAGTTCAGAAAGCATATTTAGAATTGGTCTTAAAGGAGTGATTTGTAGAGCAATCTAATGAAAGCACATTTCGAAGATATAAGTTTTGAGGACATTACAGTGAAGATTGAGTGTATCTTCACCAGAGTCAGAGACTTTAGAGGTGACTGTCTAAGACATCCAGTACAAGCTTAATGAATACTTGGCAGTAAGAGGTGAACTGTTGAGGAACTCATTACTTTAACCCCTCAATCTTCACAATTCTATTAAGTTTAGAGCTGCTGTCACAAAGGCACAAATTCTCATCTAGATTTACACCACTATCACTTGAGTGAAATCTCTGGAGTTACTCTTCTTATGGAAGCATGAAGAAGAACAGAATCTGTCCCTCAGTTTCTAATAAGAGACTGATGGAGCCCCTGCTCCAGCACAGGTCTCTCTCTTTGTATTCTCACTTGTCTCATTTGGCTGTATAGGTTACAGGCTTGTTAGTCAAGGGAACATCAAGGTCTAGAAAGTCTAACGGGGCACAAGACTTCCCTAAAAAAAAGGCACAGAACACTTTACTAAGTAAAGAAAGAATTAAAGGACACCACATGCAATCAGGAAGCTTTTCTCTCTCTGTTTTCTGCTAAAGCATGGCTGAAAAATTCTGGCAGTGGAGGAGATGGGGGTGAATATTGTTCTGATAAATCACTATTCTTTGTCATCGCAGTCATTACTTTGGGTCTGCCAGAGATCTACGGGAAGGCATGTCTTGTGAATCCATTTTTGAAGCTGTCAGGTTGTTATTCTGTCATCTTTCCAATTATATTTTTTCATATTTTGCAAGTTATTTTCTCTAAAGCTAATGGACAGTTAACGTGACAAATCAGTTCATTGCTGCCTATAAATCTGTGGTTTACAGAAGTTGGAAATGTAATCTGGTATTTTCTCAGGCTCCAGACACAAACTGTCCTTTGGCATGAGACCTTCTTTTTAATCAGAAAGTACACGGATCGGTTCCAAATGTACAGTCCTGGATAAGTAAGCATTGTTTAGTACTCTATAAGTGGAAGGCTAGGGTGCTTGGAAATATTTTCCCTCATTCTGGTAATACAGATGACACAAAAGTAATACGTCTAAAATTACAATATTCAGAGAACACTTCATGTCCACTGTACCCTACATTATCAGTTCTGACATGTTTTTCTCCTCTTTCAAATGGCTTTAAAATGAAATGGGTTATCCTAATGAGAGAAAGTTTCTCAAGGAGAGAGATGGAAGTTGCATCTGAACTTTATTTTCATTGCTTCCCCAAGATAAAAGTGGAGGATTTTCTAAGAAAGGCTTGTGTCATTTTCTTCATGAATAAACAACTTGTTGGAAAAGATGGAACATGAGTATCAAGAATGTTTTTGAGATGACCCAGGAAGACATATAATCCTCTGCCAAGATAATTCTGTCATAATCTGTTTGAAAGACATGTAAAGATAAGTCACCTGACATAAGATTAATGCAACTACCTGAAATATGACTTTAAAATGGCAAATTTTATACATTCTGCAACTAAAAAGAGGTGAGTTTGTTTGTATGCTTCCCCGCCCTCCCCCCCATAAACTTCTGGAAAAAATATTCTGTGTTGTACTTAAGTCAGAGAACATTCCAGATCAATGGGTTTTTTTTCATTGTGTCTTACAGAAATATTACATTAGCTTTAGTTGTCTTGTGAAATTTCATAATCAGGCTATTATCTTCATTCAATTATATCATGCAGCTTTCATTTCACCATTGATCCAGTAAAATTGCAGTAGTGAAAGTCAAAGAATTAAATTGTAGTATTTTATATATTTATATACACAACTTTATACAAATAGTTGTCTGTGAGAAATAAAGTAGAACTCAAAGGCAATGTTAAGTGGGCCCAAGTTGAAAAAAATCTGTAAAAGCTGACTTGATGTAGTGCAAGCTTGGTAATAACTAGGTATTTACACATAAACTATTGTAACCCTTGTAACAAAAGTCTGTACGTCTTCAGTTTTTGCTTTTCCTCATGACTAAGAGTTACATTATATTATCCCATGATCTGGGGTTTTTTTTTGTTTTTGTTTTTCTTTCTTTTCTTTCATTACAATATGCAGTTTCATTTCTATGTGTTTTGTTCACATTCTATCACGGTCGTTG